>PVJD01017735.1:0-16654 GCA_004026545.1 Mormoops blainvillei | reverse complement strand
AGAAATGCTTCCCTGAGAAATAAAAAAAAAAAAAGTTGTGTTTTCTCTTCAGAACATCTCTTTTGGGAACAGGCAGCTACACAAATGAACTGAAGATAAAAGGGAAATTGCTTAAACGGGGGTGGACTGGGAAATGGGTAGCCCACAAGACAGCTTGCCTAGTCCTTTCAAAGGTGACTGTCTCAACGAATGAGGAAGGAAGGAAACTATTCTATACTAAAAGGGGTTTTAGGGTCATAACATCTAAATGCAATGCTTGGTGTCTGATTGGCTCTTACTTTAAAAAAAAGCTATAGACGACATTTTTGGAGACAATTAGGAAAAGCTGAATATAGACTAGGTATTAGAAATATTTTTTAAATGTTCTTATGCTCTTATGTATCAAAATGATACTGTGATCATGTAGGAAAAAATCCTTATT
This sequence comes from Mormoops blainvillei, assembly GCA_004026545.1. Lineage (NCBI taxonomy): Eukaryota > Metazoa > Chordata > Mammalia > Chiroptera > Mormoopidae > Mormoops > Mormoops blainvillei. The sequence goes on along the minus strand of PVJD01017735.1, from coordinate 16,233 downwards.
TTTGGAGCCACATGCTAAAATATTTAGGGGTAAAGTGTCATGATATCTGTAATTTTACTTTATATATATATATTATATATATAAATATATATATATCTTGTTTAAAATCATAGCAGTGCATACATTTTACTACATATGAATTATATGTCAATAAGCCTGACTTTATTTAACGTAGGCTATATTCAAATATGGAAAAGTAAATAGATGTAGCCTAGATATAATATGGTTATAGACGAAGCTAGTAAGACAAAATGTTTACAATCATTGAATCTAGTTTGTGAGAGAATATGGAAGTCCACTGTACATTTTTCAACTTTTTGTGTTTTAGAAAATTGTCAAGGTAAACACCTTTAAGAGTTGTTAACAACTTACGAAGTCATGTAGCCATTGACATAATTCTGATTCAATATGCGGCCCCAGCAGCCAGCACCCACTTCGTTATTTAAAGTGCTAAAGTCTTCAGAAGACCAAAGCTTCTTCTCAGTCAACTTTGCATTCTTTACTGTATGGGTCCCAGGATAATGAGCTCTGGAAAAGCAAGGGTGGGAAGAAATGGGAAAAGGTCAAAATGTGGCACTTAAAACCACTTACTGAATAAATAAAAATACATGTCTTCTCCAACATGTGCTATTTTAAAACAATGGGCAGCTTCCAGGTAGATGCCAGACTGATTGTAAGATCTGCTTCCCAGCCTTACGTCTCAGGATGCCCTTCAGATGAGGTGAACCTATAACCACACACTAAATGGGAAGGAAGATGAATGAGAAATTTGTTTCTGGAAACCACAAAATTTTATGGAAGCATGTTGATAGGTGGAGGCGGCAGAGCAGGCCGCAGCCTAGAACCCCGCCCCCTCCAAGAGATAAATAAGATGGAGACAGGATTCAGACTTCCTGGGGGAAGAGCAGAGTTTGAGACCCTAGGAAGGAAGAAGCAGGAAGCAAAAAATAAGACTAATGAGTCTATTATATAAGGTAGTACTTCCTCTCTTGCCCCCACCCTTAGTAGACAGAGAAAGACAGCTTGGCATTTACTCCCAAACGATAACAAAAAATGATAAAAACCCACACAGAGTTCTTTCTTGAATAAACGACCTTGGGAAAACTAAAAGTTATCATCCCAGAGCAGTGCTGGCTCTCAAACTGGGTGCTGCTGTCTGGCAGAGGAGACAGGGTTTGCTGCTGGTGTCTAGGGAGGGCATCTAGGGGCAGAGGCCCAAGATGTTGCTAAACATGCCACAAGCCACAGGGCAGGTCCCCACCACCAAGAATTATCCAGTGAAATATCAAAGCTACAGAGGTTGAGAAACTCTGCCCCAGAGTAATGAACTCTTCCCTTATTCTAGCATCTGAAAGGAGCCAGTCAGTTGAAGTAGAAATGTATATTTATTATTCCAAGAATAAAATACTGCCATAATGATGACTGTGGAAACTACTGATGACTGAATAAAAACAATTAAGAAATTGCAAATGTAAAATAGAAAACAGACTGAGAGTTAATATAGTAATAAGAGAGCACATTAGATGAATAACTTTAGGGACATGAGTGTATACTTTTTAGGCCAACACTATTTACAAAAAATTTAATATTAACACGAGCAGATAATAAAGACTGGATTATATCTTTGTAGTTTGGTGCAGTTGCATTCATTATATTACAAAAATGATTGTGAAGTCCTATTAGAGTTTGCAGTTATTTAATTCCATTTTGGTCATGAATCTTTTAAGAGAAAGTCCCATTTGGGAATTCATTACAGCTAGTAAAGATAGACTAGGGCACAACATCAATTTGGCATTTCAGGATTTCACGAGGAAAAATATGTATATTTTTTGGTCTGCCCAGAAAAAGTCCAACCATTGCAAATATAACAAGAATGGTTGATGCAACATTGATGTAACCTGGCAGCCAAGGAGAGTAGACTGGAATGGGTATACATAAACAATGGTGACTTCACTGTACTAGTCAGTGGGGGCTGACTAGACATTGTTGACTGAGCATATATGTACTGCGTGGTTGTCACATTCAAAATGACCGAGCAAGTAGAGCAACGGATCTGCATCAAATTTTTGTTAAGCTTGAATGTTCCTCCGTGGAAACTATTCAATTGTTTCAGAAAGCTGCAACTACCAGTTGGTGATTGGGAGCTTCATCACAACAATGCACCCACTCATGCACCACATCTCATGCAGGGTTTTTTGGCAAAACATCAAATCACCCAGGTGACTCAGTGCCCCTACAGCCCAGATTTGGCGCCCTGAGACATCTGCCTTTTCCCAAAACTAAAATCGCCTTTGAAAGGGAAGAGATTTCAGACCATTGATGAGATTCAGGAAAATACGAAGGAGTAGCTGGTGGTGACTGGGAGAGCTGTGTGAGGTCCCAAGGTGCCCACTTTGAAGGAGACTGAGGCATCATTGTCCTATGTGTAATGTTTTTCTTGTATCTTATATCTTCTTCAATAAATGTCTCTCTTGTTCATATTACATGGCTGGATACTTTCTGGACAGACCTCATCTATACGTGTGTGTGTGTATAGAGAATATAAAAAGAAACATTTGAGAAAAATGAGGTGTCACCAAGATTTTTTGAGTCGCTGAACTCAGCTGAAAACAGGTATCTTTCAGTATGGTAAATATATACTACAGAGACCCCAAGAACCCCCAAGCTAGCACCTGCCAGGGGTAAGAAATTATTCTCAGCACCATAATGCTCAACTTGGAAAGCGTGACTACTAGTGTTTGTAATGATATTAATTTTAATGTTTTCTAAACTTCATTCTGCAATCATGATATTTCGCTCCGGGAAAAATCCAGTGTATATGCAGTGTATCTCTAGTTAAAATATATTTGTATAAAATAATCAAGCTTGGAAAGTAACATGTTATTATGTTACCTGTGAACTTTAGATGTTAGGATTATAAGTAAATTCTAACTCTATATTTATAGTTTTCTTATTTTCCACATTTTCTATGATGAGAGTTATTTTTACAATCTGAAAAACTATCTCTTTTAAAATTATAGACATAGGTATTATAGCCCTCCTTCAGAGAATAATAGAACTGTTATATTGCATTTAAACCTGAGTGATTAAATGATCTGAGCAAAGGACAGAAATAATACTAAAATCTGGGTCTCTCGCAATACCCAGATCCATTGCTAATTCAACAAAATGCAAAGGCTCTTGTTCTTAAGAATATAACTGTTTAAATGTATGCACTGTATTTTGCCATGTATAACGCGCTCCCATGTATAGTGTGCACCCATGTTTTTGGTCCAAACTTTCAGGAAAAAATCTTTCGTTTTAATTTTTTAATTCAATTTTTTATTTATTTATACTTAGAAACAAAACTGATTATCATAGTCCACAGTACTATTTTGCATATGGATATCATTATTGCTTTCTAGAGTTACACTTTTAATGCATAAGCATAAATAAAGGAATTTAAAATATTTATATAGAAACGGAATTAGTACTACCCATGTATAATATGCATTCTTATTTTTCCCTCAAAAATTTGGGCAAAAAGTGTGCATTATACACAGCAAAATACGGTAATTAGGCAAACCATCTATCATTTCACAGTATAACATGGCCATGGGTTCACTCTTATGGAGACGGAGTGATGGGAACATGGGTATTCATTGCATTATTATGCCTACACTTGTGCATGTTCAAAACTATTCATTAAAAAAGCTATTAGACCACCCTGGCTGGTGTGGCTCAGTGGACTGAGTGCCAGCCTGTGAACCAAAAGGTTACCGGTTCTATTCCCAGTCAGGGCACATGCCTGGTTGCAGGCCAGGTCCCCAGTCGGGGGTGTGTGAGAGGTAACTGAATGATGGTTCTCTCACTCATCGATGTTTCTCTCCCTCTCTTTCTCCCTCCCTTCCCCTCTCTCTAAAAGTAAATTTAAAAACTTTTTAAAAAGCTGTTAAATCAAGCAGAGGTTTCACAGTGAATAAGGAACAAATTCCACACATACATGTATCCTATTTTATGTATTATACATTATCATGATAGATAAAATTAAAATCCACTTTTTAAAAAAATTGCTGCGTGGGGATTGGGCACAGAATTAGAGGAAGGCGATCAAAAGGTACAAAATTCCAGTTATAAGACAAGTAAGTACTAGTGATGTAATGAACAATGTAATGACTAGTTAACCCTGCTATCCAATATGTAGGAAAGTTATTAAGAGAGCAAGATCCTGAGAGCTCTCCATAGAATTATGTTTTCTTTTCTTTTCATTGTATCTGTATGAGGCGATAGATGTTAACTAAACCTATCGTGGTAATCATCTCACAATATATGCAAATCAAACCACCACGCTGTAGAGCTTAAGCTTATATAGTGATATATGACAATTACTTCTCAATCTAATTGGAAAAAAATAAAGTAAATAAAACGGAAAAAATAAATACTGCTGAAACACAGTGAGGCAAAGGTCTACAAGGTTGAAAGGCCGACTGGACCAAGGAACAGGGTCAAAGCCATACTGCTAAGGAGACACGACAAATGTCATGGTCAGTGATCACACCATACACCATGGACATAAGTATTCATGAAAGAACTCCCAACCACAGGAAGTCTGAGTTAGGAACTAATTTCATGACATTGCCTTTTATCACTTCTAAAATTTAAATACTATTCTTGCCCTTAATCTAAACAAAACCATGTTTTATTACTGCAAACATTAACACAATTTTTTAAAATTACCAATACCTTTCATGGTCGTAGAAAAATCCCAAATTCATACATTTCAAAGGAATGAAATTTGAGTTATACAGGCTTTCGTTAAGTAAACACAAGAAAGCCACTTTCTGAAAATGTAATCGAATAGGGGAGGAAAACACTAAAAGAATGGCACAGTCAATATTCAGAGCAAGCAACCAGAAACTTAGTTTTCAAAGTAAAACATTCCTTACCCTATAACATCAATCACCTTCAAGAGCTCAGAGTCGAGCAGCATAGAAACAGAAATGGGCTCCCAGAGATTATCACTTGCTATGATTTTCACATGTTGGAGACCTTGATAGTTCAGCATTCTTCTTAAAACCTTTTGGAGAGAGAAACAGAACATAGGAAAGGCTACAATGACTTTTCAGCTGTTGAATTACAACCAAGGCAGTTAAAGTAACTTCAAAAATCAGCATCCCAGACAATAGTGTCAAAATTATTTCTCAGTACAAAAGTGCTTCCTATGGAAAATAAAAGCATTATTATCAAAATAACCTATTTCATGGGAATGTAAAAAGAAAATAAACAGACCCATGAGGTTAAAATGTTCTAGGGGGATTTTTCCATCTACCTTCAAAATTGTGTTTAACCATAAAAACTTTGGGTGGGAAGATGGAAGGTGTAAAAAAAAAAAAAGGTCATAATAATGCTACCCACAAATAACCACTATTATTTTGGAATGTATTCTTTCAGGCAATTTCTTACACAGAGACAAAATAAAATTGGAATCACATTAAACATACCATTTGGTAAAATGCTTTAAATTATCATTTTATTTTGAGTATCTTCCAGTACCTTTAAATATTCTGCCATTACTGAAAATAATAATTCTCAATATTTTGCACCATATAGAAATAAGAAACATTCCATTGTTACTCTCAAGTCTTTCACATATCTAGATAGGACAGGCAATAAAAATCTACCTGTAGGACTATCTACCTACGAAAACTAAAAGTAACAAGCTAAACTCTTAACAGAAAATGAATCAACAAAGCTCAGGGTGCCTCTACTCCGGTACTCAGCTCTGTCCAGAGTCTCACATATGCCTTTCCATCCGCCACCCTCAGACCCCACATGGGATTTTTCAGATACAATTTAAAAGCCACATCACTGAAAATCGAGGTAAATCTTCAGTACAACCTAAATAGCAAAAATAAAAGAAACAATAGTCCCGCCATTTTTATATAAACCACTTGTTCGTATTACATTAATTTCTACTCTTAAAAACAAATCCATACCATTTCCAGGGGCCATCTTACTAAACTATACGGAATATATATTCATAAAGCTTATCAAACCCGCACACCTGCATTCATCTGCCATCACCGAACTCCTTAAATAGGCATTTTAACAAACAGGACACAGATTCCAATAAAAATGTTGCTATCAAATGGAAATTAAACGCTAAAAGTTTTTATATCCCAAGATATTTCACTGCAGGTTGAGGGAGAGAAACAGAAATTGTCTAAATTGTTTAAAATAGCTGTTCTTCAAACCAGGCAAGTTGAATTAGAATGCAATGGAACTGGAATAGACTCATAATACTAAAAAATACATATAAAATAAAATGTAGGGCTTATAGGAAATTACATATGCCCTAATCAGGAATATAAATATTATTAAGATTTTGCTTAAATTTTGTGTCACAACCAGCAAAACAAATAACTGTGCTATAAACAAATACACTTTTTACTACTAATTTCCATGGAACCACAAAGGAATTATTTATTAATAATGTAAAAATTAAAAGATTTTTAAGTTGTACAGACCTTGATATAATTGATGTCAAATGACCTCTCATTCCAAATCTGCAACACAAAAAGTCAAAAAGTCTGAACTAAGAGTTTGTAAGTGTCAGAATATAAATATTATCATTAAATGCCATTTCTCTCGTCACCTTTCATATCACCTAAAAAGCCCTTTTTCTTACTATATGGAATAGTCTGTTTTAGAATGCACTGATATTTATAAGACAACATAACTTTTAAAATTAAAATACTATTTTTAAAAAGCTTACAATATTCCTGGGGTATTTTCGAAAACTGTTTATTCCAGAGACTTCAAAAATGGAACAGTCAATCTGTCAACAAATATTGACAAGGTGATGTGTGCCAGGGGCTGCTGTGACAACTCCTGGAAGGTTTCTACAGGCACACCTGAAAGCCAAGTAGTACTAAGTATTCCGAGTATTCCTAATCCACATCGGAGCAATTTTTTTTAGCACACACAGGGACGCACAGTGACGTGCTACGTCACAAAAGTGAACTCTTAATAAGAATAAAAGGAACATACACAAGTCTCTATGGTTTAGGATCACGAAGCATGGGAATTTAAGGCTGAAAGAGAACCTCCACGACTTTCATTCTGCAGCTGAGAAAACCATTAATAACAGAGATGGGCCTAGAGCCCAGGTGCTATAACTCTTTTTACTCCAGCAATACAGGAAAGAGTCTCTTATCAGAGAAGCTCCTAACACCATAGTGTGTGATTATCGAGAGTCTAAAAAAGATGTGAATCCCCAATTATTCACCAGAAAAGAGTTTCTAAGTGTGACTTTACCATAACAGAATACTATCAGACCCAAGCCTACATTTAGTCTCACTATGGGTTAAAAATACCTTAACACATTGTTAAATGCAAACTAATTTTCAGTTATAATTTGGGGAAGGAAAATAAGTGTCCTCTCGTTTCTGGCTCACAGCCCCTGGCTCGTCCTCATGCCCTGCATCAGCCCTTGGTTCTACAGTTTATCTGTTCCAGTATCTACTCCTCTCAGGGAACTCCTGGAGGGCTTATTAATTCTGGTATGTCTGGAACTTAACAGTCACAGCACCCACACCACACCAGGAACTAAATAACTGCTTGTTGATTGCGTGAACACTTTTAAAGTCAGACTTGACAGATGGCATATTAATAAACAGAAGTGCGTGGAGACCCCTTCCACGTGCGGTGTGAGGCTCTGCAGGGTACAGCGCGGCCTGAGGCACGCCTCCAGCCTGCCGGCAGACCAGCTAGAAAGACATCATGTTTTACTTTTTTTTTAATCATTAAATAACCATTTAGGACAAGGGTAGGCAGATTTCTGCCAGGCTGCCAAATCTGGCACACCACTTGCATGTTTATAGCCTGAGAGCTGTAAACAGTTGTTTCAGTCTTAAATGGTTGCATTTTAAATGGTTACGTAATTACCTACATACTATCCTTATCAATACCTTTTGACCTACAAAACCTAAATTTATTTACTCTCTGGTCCTTTAAGGAAGTTTGCCACGCCCTGGTTTAGAACAACAGAAGACTCATAGAACAAAATGAGATTACTCAGTAAACACAGTATTTTTATAAGAACTAGAGAAACTAGGGAAAGCTTTGAAGAAGGAGAATTTGAGCTTCAGTGACACCCAAAACAAACATTAAAAAATAGTTCAAAAAAGGTAAACACTTAGTAAATTTTTCAAAAGTGGAAAGAATATGGATGGGCAGAGGAGGAATGAAAGGGTTGCATGTAGTTAATATATGTTATTATCAGACACCAATAGAACCAATTAGTCTCATGACACAAAATGGTTAGTGAATAAAGTGCCACTTTAAAAAATTACAAACAAGTGTGCCAGGGTTAAGCACGTTTTAAATATATTACTAACCCCAATGTAATCAATGTCCAAGTCATGATGATGCTTGGCGCCCACAATCCAGCTCACGACATAGTAGGCAGTCAGCTGCCGATTGACGTAAGGCCAGTTGAAGCCTTTTCCCAGCCATCCAGGGAACGACCACGGCAGCCCTGCGGAGAGGCAGAGTGGGTGTAACAGTGCTGGCACTCTCGAAAACAAAGCAAAAGAAACCAAACAGAACATGGGCAAAGCAAAAAGCCGATACAGCCCTGGCTAAAGGGAAGATTATATGCCGTGCACAATTTCTCAAAATCCCTTCAACATGATAATTTCTTACTGATCCCCAGAGTCAGATATGATAACTCCAAATGCTCTTTCGGGAAAAAGAAATGAAAACAAACAGCAACAAAACCAAACACCTCTCCCAAAGATACTTACCAATAGAAAGAAAAATGTACAATTTAACTTAACATCTCTACCACCTACTATAGAGGATGTTCAATATCCAATCTCTGTTGTCCGAGGTCAAATCAAAGAGTTCTGAAAAGCTTATGCTTAACTACTTCTACAAGGTAAGTAAAACTGGGGAAATAAATGTACCCTTTTAAATGTCTTATATTAAATAATCAACATTGCTCCGATGCCCTAATATTATTTTCAGTGAAAAAAAGAGAATAGTAGAGAAGCACTAATTACAATTCTAAATCCTAATTCTGTTACTAATATATTAAAATAATTCAACAGTTAAGTTCCCTAACTGTTTATATGTTACCAACCTAGTTGATCACTAAAAAATTCAAAATCAACATGACAAAATGTTTATTTTTCTAAACTCAGAGGAACCGTCTAAGTGTATTTACATAAGAAATGTGACATTAAAATAATGGAGCATTTTAAAACAATGAAATGCCAAATACATTCTGAAGGTCCGCCCAGTGTGAGTCTAGGTTAGGACAGGGTGCCACAAGCCAGATTTTCTGCATTTAAATGAGAACGGACCTGGAGGGCACCCAAAGGGCAAGTATGTGCTGAAATCAATGGTGCTTTTTACTGCTCCAAACATTTCTGGAATCTCTTACAAAAGTCCATTTACAAAGAACACACTGACTCCTCATTATTTCATTTAGGAAAGCTTATCTTTGTCCATTAATGTAATTGTTGAAATCTCATTAACCTGACTGAAGTTAGTCTAAATACGCAAGCCTGTTTCAAAACATCAAATTCATTTCAAATGATGAAAGTATGCCACCACTGTGGATGTTCGAAGTATTTTACAAGTATGGACACTGCTGCAGAAGAACTGTGAAATGAACACAGTCCCATCTGAGAACCGCCCAGCGATCTGCCACTAGAACCTACTAAGCGCCACTTGGCAGGAGTTGGGGGCTGGGTTATTCGGTAACCCACACCACTGGGATCAAAACAAAGACCTTCTGTATCTACCACTTCCAGAAATGGGGTCTGCTACACGTTATACACGATCTTGCAAACAGTTGGAATATATTCCTGCATGTAATATACAGTTTTATAACTAGCATTGCCCTTTGACAAATTCTGATGAGAAATTTTGCTGAAGAAAGTAGTTTAGCAAAACTCCAGAATGGAATAAATGGAATAGTTTCCAAATCTAATTTTGCCATTTAACAATCATCCGATGTCAAGTCAGTGGCATAACCTAAGCCTCCACTGCCGCTTCTGTAAAATGGGAAGAAGAATGCCTTATTCCAGAATTATTATAAAGATCAGAGATAATATATAAGGGTAGAAAAAAGAGTTGTGCCTGGCACGTGCTTTGCTACTGGTAGCTTACTGGTACTATTAATTACACTAGTAGTACTTCAGTAGTAACAGCGCCTCCGCACCCGTGATTCGGAATTTTAAAGTTGAAGGAAAACAGACCGCCAAAGTGTGGCAGACTTCACTTCTCACCCATGAGTGTGATATTAGGGTTCCGCTTCTTAGCTTCCTTCATTAACCACCACTCATATCCTCGGAAATAATTCTCATCTAACATGTAGTGCATGTGGGAGGGCTCAGTGCCATCTGAAAGGGAGAGAAAGAGAAAGGGGGCAACGCGATTATCGGTGCATCCGCGCATCGGCGCACCGTGGGGCCACTCGCGCGACGCCCAGGCACCCATCTCACAGAAGGGGTGTTCCATTCCAATCCTGAAGTGCGGCAAAGAAGAATAATTTCATGTAACTGGTGGATGGGTGATCAAAGCATATTACTTCCTCTTTTTTCATTATCCTAAGCATCATAAGCACCTTCCGTTTCTATTATAAGCGGTGTTAGAAGTATTATCACCTCATATAATTGCAGACTCCTAGAAACTACCTTCTGCTGGGCTGTTGGCTCTCTGGGATTTTCAAATCCCATATCCAACTTTAAATTCACAACTCCTCCACTTCCAGCTTCTCAATCCTAGATGTTAATCCCTGGGCTCCTAAGACCCAATTCTCACACTCCATTTCTTTCAGCATAAATTAAATGCTAATACCACCACATCGATGTATCCGTTTGTAACATAAATTACTTCCAAATCACTCACAGGAACATGAGTGCACAAACAATAGACTAGAGCTCCCTATAATGAGATCTGACCTATAAATAATAAGCTATATAATATAAATGAGAGAATTAAATTCCTTTTTCTTTCTTTTTCTTTCCTCCCGGAAACAATGGCTCATAAACTTTTCATTGACTACATGTACTACACAAAGCCAATCAAAATGGTCACTGAAGAGTGATGATTTGGTGGTTAAAACAATTTTTTTTTTGAAAAGGAAAAAAAGAGCCATGTATCTGAAATACTGATCACTTATATTTTTACCACCTATTTTATTTAAAGCTAATTACACTTACATGGTTTATACAGTATTAAAAGCTTTTTTTAGCTTCTTAATACAATTCCAAACTGTCCCTATATTCTGTCTAGTGAATATAGCTGTTAGAAAACTGTAGATTTGTTTATTACTGATTACTTCAATGAAATAAACAATCTACAATCCAAATGCTGTTTTTGATGGGAAAAATGTGTATTTCGGTACAATATTTTAAAAAGAACTAGAGTGAAAAAAAAGAACATTAAGGAACAATCTACTAAGCAATAATCAATATAAAAAATGTAGGCATTATTTATACCCTGAAATCACAGTCTGTAAGTTTAATCATAGATTCAAATGATGGGGGTGGGGGTGAGAATCCCATTTCCCAACTCCTACCTGTTGTCTGCCCATCACCACCTATTTCGACTTTTAGAATATGCAAAGAGGCACCGAAGTTTGGCTGGAGAAAAAAGTAACAGTATTAACCTGTGATTCATTGTACAATGGACAAAAACACTTCAAGACAATTACTAATCACTGCCTTTAATTTTACAGACGAGAAAACCAAAGCAAAACTTCAAATAAATAGCAACTTATCCCAAAAGTAATTTGCCATTTTTTTAAAACTACAATTGTGAAGGTGACAAAAATAATGAGTAAAATTCACCGCAGTTTCTAAAATATCACAGGTCCCATTCAGCAATTATTTTTCCATTACCTTAAAGAGATAATCCAATATTTGAGAACGATAGGGCTCTGGGTAATTTACTAAAAGTCGGGAGGTTGCCTAAAAAAAAAAAGTTTCAAAAGTAAGAATAAAGCAAATCCAATCATGAATACTTTTCATACTGCTTTATACACTCCACCCATCTTGAGCCAGTTCTTAGGCAAAGCCGAGCTGTGTAAAGTCATTTCCCGGGTTATTTTTTTTGCTTGCATCTGTTTCGCCACCCCTCACGGGGCAAACGGGGCTATTGTTTGTCCAACAGCTCAAACACAGGTCCCAAGCTACAAGCCAGTTTCTCTTCTACTGAGATGGGGGCTGGCTGGGAGGTTAGCTTGTTAATTCTATTGATGAACCTCACGATGACAAATTTATCTTGGGGGCCTGGGTTCGGAGAGTGGTTACTACAAGAAATGAAACTATAGTTCTGTCTCTCTTAAGACCATTTGTCAACCACTGTATCTGGTTGTATTCCCAACCAGGATGGGAAGGATGAATCTCAGGTAATGTCACCCCCAACATCTTGTAGGAAACTATTACAAGCAGCAACGCTGAAAGGAACCACTGCCCTCCTCCTGCCTATTAGAGATTTGAAAGTGCTCTCTGTCATTGTTATGAATGACCATACAATGATCCCCAGGCTGAGCTGCACTAAGAAAACCTCCCACGAGGCTGGCATCAGAAAGCATGGGCAGAGAGAGAGGTAGAAGGTGCAGGGACCAACACTTGACCACACCTAAACCATGGCTGATGACTACCTGAACAAAGAGGCCACAAAGCCAGTAAGTGAGTAACAGAGTATCTCGAGGTGGGGAAAGGAAATAGGTTTTATCATAAAACACTGGCACATCACTAGGCTTGGAAGTCAGATGAACCCTAGGTCCAAGCCATGGACACTTTGCCAAGTGCATGGCACTTGATTTTGATGGAGCTCAGCATTCTGTTTTATACTCTTATGTGTGCTACCTCTGACACTTCGGTGGTGCCCACATCTCTCTCTCTCACACCCAGAACCTCCCCTGCCTTTGCTGAGCCGCCGACACTCCAGCCGCCTCAAAGGCAAAACATCCCCAGCCAAACACAGCCACTTCTTCCTAAATCTGTTCCTTCTCCTGCACTTGCTATCTTAGGAAATGACAATCTACCTTAACCATAACCTTAAGGTCACCCTTTCACCACACTTCACGTCCGTCTTCAATCACAAATCCACCGCTTCTCAAAAAATCCACGCCTTCCTCTTCAACCCAACTGTCTTCATCAAGGCTCCTCAATTATTAGAGGAGCCTCAGTGGTCTCAGAGTCTCCGGTCTGCCTCCCTGTGTTCCATGCTCTACACCACTTGCCAGATTAATTTACCCAAATCATGAAACTTCTCAGTGTAAACCTGCCAAGACCTCCCCCTCCTCCAAGAGCTTTCAGGATAAAGTTCAAATTGCTCAGTTTTATACCCTTAATTATTTGGATCCTAACTCTGACACTTTATCCCTTGTCTCTTTCACATCTTCCAGCTAGATCAGGAACCAGGCCGCACAGTAGGGGGTGACCTTGAATGCGATGCACTTGAACCATCCCCAAACCATCCCCAAACCATCCCCTCCATACCGGTCCGAAGAAAACTTGTCTTTCACAAAACCAGTTCCTGGTGCCAAAAAAAGGTTGGGGACCACTGATCTAGATAATAATCAAGTCAAGCTGCTTTTTCTCTTTCTTCTTTCTTGAATGTATTCCACAACCTCATTTGAAGGATCCGATTCATCCTTCACTTCAGCCTTTGGCTCCAACTCCTTGAGGAAGGAGACTGCTACTCCCCACCGCCCCCCCCCACCCCACCCTGCCCCTTGGTTTGAAGCAGGTGCCTCTCCTGTAGACTCCCTTGGCACCAGGCCCATAGCTCTACCCAAAGTCTCTTAGTCCTGTGTCCTAAGTCACTGCTTTGCTCTTTTCCCTTTTAAAATTCCTAGAAGACAGGGATTATGTCTCATTTAAGCTCATATCCCCTTTATTCTCTTATTCAATAAGCACGTATTTAATATCTTTTACATTATTGTTTGTTGCACTGGTACAGGCAAGCTAATTGCATCCTGATTCCATCATTTACATGCTGCGTGACCAAGGGCGAGTTACTGTAAAGTGGGTTATCTTTCTCGTTCCGCTGTTCAAAGACTAAAATAAGACAAATACAAAGTTCTTAGCACAATAACTGGCACACAGTAAGCTCTCAATAAATGTCAGGTATTGTGTACACAAACTGTTTTTAATAAGACAGTCTCTACAAACTAGTAGAGGCTCAAATATTTAAGTAGACACTCAGCAAATGAACATTATATATGCATTACAAACCTATCTTTGACCCAATGTAAACAATGCTTCCTCCCCTGCGTTACGCCCTTAGAATGGTGTGTTTTGCTGTTTTTTGTTTTTTAGCCCTCTCTGCACTCCTATCCTTAACACCGAAAGTGCCAACTTTAAGCAAACACACTACATCATGTTATTGCAAGCCCACAGTCACGTCCATTGCCAAAGGATCAGTCAATGAGAATAGTCAGTTAAGGGTAGTGTAGCCAAATGTGGAAATCCCCATCAAGCAATAACAAACTACCAAATTACTAATCACATCCTCTGCATAAGGCAGAGCTCTTTCCATCCCGCACAGGAGGAAGCCTTAGCTAAGTAGCTGCCAGTAATAAGCTCTCAATAAACGGCAGGCATTGTAGACGCAAACTGGAACACCTGTCTCACTTACGGTCCTTGGGCTAACGTCCTCCTTCCTAGTCTATGAAAGAGGATGTAATAACTAAAATTAGTCATGTACCTGACGTCATCCCAAGTATTTTATATCTTCCCTCGTAGCGTTCGTACCAGGCAGGTATCACTGTGTCCCCAGAGAAGGAACTGAGACTGAGAGAGGCTAAGTAGTCTCCCCAAGGCTGTACAGTGAGTGGCAGGGCCCAGAACAGACCCCTGGCAATCTGCTCTTAAGTCCACATTCTTAACTACTATACCATACTGCCTTTTCTATCGGATATGAAGAGTAAATGAGAACATTCCAAACGCTTACTGCCACAAACTGTGCTAGGTACCAGGGACTCCACAAAGAGGTTTAGGGTGGTGTGCCAATAATGTGTTGCAGCCATTTTCATTTACTCAGTATTTGAGCTTCTAAGATGAGTAATGCACTACACACAGGGATACTATCAAAACAGGTAAGATCCACCTACTCTGAGTTATGACACAATTCTCATTTTAATAATTTTAAACTAAGTTAGACATAATCAAAGACTGCCATTTTCAGCACGTTTAGACACTTGATTTAATATCACAAATACACCACGTAGGCCTAACTTTGGGAGCCCACCTGCAACACCACCTCCTGAAATGAGACACTCCTTTAAACTGAACTGACCTATTCTCAGGACTAAGAGACTGGTTCAAGGAGATACAGAGCCATCTACCAACTCAGGACAGGTTCAAACCTGCTTACACCAGATGGCCCAAAATGTTAAAGTATTTCACAATATTACCAAAGCCAGTGAACAGATTCCCAGGGCCCCTAGATCACCAGCCTGGTTTCATGGCAGGACCCTCCATGCTTGGGACAATGCCTATGGGCTGGATTTCAAACTATTGCCTGTATAATTATTATAGGAGTGCCACTATAATCCTATGTAGATGCGTGCTTTCTAGGTTGCAACATGTCCTACCCCTCACTTTCAGCATATTAGTTACCCAGGCAATTACTATCGCCATCATTGGCTCTGATGACTCAGCATCAAGGATGAATTGCACGGTAAGCCCTGAGAATTGGTTTCTTCTTTTTTGTGACGCAAGTGCCTTATTTAAGCTTTGATTACTTCAGCATTCATTTCAAAGATGGCTATCTCAAATAAACACACTGCCAGCCACACAACTAGATAAAGAGCCAGGTTGGGGTGGGGCTTTTAAGTTTAAATTCACCCACAGAGGGAGTCTGCAAAACACTAGGCTCCCACCTCCGCCCCAATAAAAGCAGATACCCCAAGGCAACACTTCATCTCTCTCTCTTCCTCACCTGCAAACTCATTGTGCGATCCCAGGTATTCAATGAGATTTGGGGTGATCAACCTTCTGCTTTCCAGGACTTGTGAGTAATAGAGCTCTCTTCCCCCCAAGCTTCCTGGTGGTTATCACTGAGGGCACTGCAATCATACTAAGAACCAGTCCAGCCACAGCACTGGTTATCCATAGGCTGAAACTGGCATAAAACATCCACCCGGCAAGCTAGCTCTGAATTGCATTGGAGGATGCAAGTTCCATCTGATTCAATCCAACAAACAACCCATTCGAGAGTTCCACA
>PVJD01017734.1:0-16649 GCA_004026545.1 Mormoops blainvillei | reverse complement strand
CCTTGTCGCGGGCCCACACCAACCCCTCCCGCCCCTCCCGCCCCTCCGACTGTCCCCCCCCCGGGGCTTCCGCTCCTCATGCCAAGCAGCGGACCCCTCGGAGACCCCAGCACGGACTTGCTGCTCGCCCCGCGCCACTCCGCAGCCTCCGGGCGGCTCCGGTTCCTCCGGGGCACCGCGGGGTGGGGAGGGGGGTCTCACCTCCTGCGAGCAGACGGGGGCCGGGTGGTCCAAGAGCCGCAGGGCAGCGCAGCCCGGGGCCGGCCCGCTCAGGAGCAGGAGCAGCAGCCTCAGCCCCAGCGGGCACCCCAAGAGGCTAAGGGGTCGGCGGCGCGGGGCGCCCATGGTCCGGGCACCGTGGCGGAGAGCGCGCGGCCGGGCGCGGGGGGCGCAGCGAGGGAACGCGCGGGCCTCACCCGCCTCGGCGGTCGCGAATCGGCCGACACCGCCCGCTTCCGGCTCGCAGCCCGGCCGAGGGGCGGGCCACGCCGAGGGGAGGGCTCCGTGCCGGGCGCGTCCCTCGCCGCCCCGCCCCCGCCCGCGAGGCCAGGTGCGCTCCCCGCGCGGGGCCGGGGACTCCCCGCCCCGCCCGCGGGCCGGCCGTCAGCGCCCCTTGGAGCCCCGGCCCGCCCCGCATGTCATGCCGCTCTTACGCTAGGAAGTTCGGTTTTCACCCTTCGCTGTCGCCTCTGCTCAGACTTTTTACTCTGTCCTTCGACGTCAGGCCCCAACTGGAGACTCTAAAAAAGTTTGTCCTCTTCGTCCCTGTCCCTCTTTACGCCCTTCCCCCGTCTCCGGTTTCCCCTTTCTTTCCCCAGGAGGCACAGGCGGACCGGCGCCCGGCGCGTCCCCCTGTCCCGCTCCAGCGGCGGGAGTCGGAGCAGTCCTTTCCCGCACGTGTGACGCGAACTTGGAGACAGGATCCCTGGCCTCGCACTGTCCTGAGCGCCACAGAGCCTCGAGTGCCGTGTTTCCCAAGAGACTTATTCTCCGTCTGCTGAAGGGTTGTCTTCGGCCCTTGACATCTATAAGTCTCGGGTAGAACCGGTGCCAGCTGCGTCCTGTCCTCTCCAGATCCCGTCGGGCGCCGTCCCCTGTCCCGCGTCCCCGCCACTCCTTCCCTGCCGGACCCTTTTCATCCTACACGCTCCAGACACACATGCGTTTCGAAAACAGCCCTTTTATCCCCTTTCTCCCTCCAGCTTAACGCCACCACACCGCGCATGTCCTTGCCTTTGACGCCCGTGGAATCTAGACGCACTTAGCTTCTCCCTGTGCTTTCCATGCACCTGGGTTGGGGCTCCCGCATCTGGGCGGTGCTTTGTCTCACCGTCCAAAGCACCCACTGCCTTTCCCGCTGCTGGCAGACTCCTGGGGACCATTTCTGCTGGTCGCCCCCGCAGCACCCCCTCCCCAAGCGGACCCAGCTGCATTAGGCCTGAAGCTCCGTGGTCTACCAACATCTTCACGTGTTTATTTCTAAAAGAATTTTGAACCCTGGACAAGTAGCTCAGTTGGTTAGGGCGTCATCCCGCCAAGGTTGCGGGCTGGATACCCAGTCAGGGCACATGCAATAATCAACCTGCCCCGGCCTTGTAACCCAGCTGAGTGTGGTCCCCATATGTCAAGGTTAGAGTACATACAAGAATCAACCAATGGATGCATAAATAAGTGGAAAAGCAAATCGGTGTTTCTCTCTCTCTCGAAATCAATAAATATAAAAGTTTACAAAGGTTGTATTTATTTATTTGTTTGTTTGTTTGTTTATTTATTTATTTTTAGAGACAGGGAAAGGAAGAGATGGAAACATCAATGTGTGATTGCCTCTTGCGCGCCCCCTACTGGGGACCTGGACTGCAACCCAGGCATGTGCCGTGACTCGGAATCCAACCCGTGACTCTCTGGTTCGCAGGCCGGCGCTCAATCCACTGAGCCGCACCAGCCAGGAATAAATGTAAAAAATTTAAAGAACCAACCAATGAATGCATAACTAAGTCGAACAACAAAGTGTAAGGCTGGTACAACTAAACCCACATGATCACCACTCCAATTCGGTAATGAACGCCTGGCCACGTTTGCTTTCACCTATGCCTGTGTGTGTTTTTCTGAAACGTCCGAAAGTTGCAGACATCGTGACATTTAACCCCCAAATATTTCAGCAAGCACCTCCTAAGAGTAAGGACAGCTTACTACAGAACAAAATGCCTTTATTACACCTAGGAAAATGGACAATAACCCCTCACATTCAGTTCATATTCAAATTTCCCCAACTGTGCCCCTAAATGTTTTCACAGTTGCTTCTCCTAAACCATAGTCTCTTCAAGTGTCACACAGATTTCTCCAACTCTAGAACAACTCCCTCTCTCTCTTTTTAAAAAAAGTTTATTTATTTTTACAGAGAGGGAAAGGGAGGTAGAAAGAGAGAAACGCTGATGTGTGAGATACAAGGATGGTTGCCTCTCGCGCGCCCCCTACTGGGGGCCTGGCCCACAATCCCGGTGTGTGCCGTCACTGGGAATCAGGGTGAGGACCTTTAATTTCACCGGCTGGTGCTCAACCCAGTGAGCCACGCCAGCCAGGGCTCCCTAACTCTTTCAGAATGACATTGAACACTCCACATTTTCCCGTAAGGGTATCTTAGCAGTATTCCTTCTATTCCCCGCACTTCCTGTAGCCTGAAGTGAGGTTTAGAGGCTTGGTCTAATTCAGGTGAAATGTTTTTGGCAGGAACCCCTCCCAGGTGGTGCCGTAAGTTTCAGAAGACGTCACATCAGGACACCTATACGGTCAGGTTGTTCCCACTATTATTTTCTTTTTTGTTAAAGATTTTATTTATTTTTAGAGAGAAGGGAAGGAAGAGAGAGAAACATTGGCCTGTTGCTTCTCACACGCAACCCAACCAGGGACTGCACCCACAACCCAGGCACGTATCCTGACCGGAAATTCAATCGATGACCTTTCGCTTTGCTGGGCAACGCTCAACCCACTGAGCCATGCCAATGAGGGCTATTAATTTTTTCTATTCTTTATTAAGATATAATTCACATACCATACAATTTTCCATTTAGAGGGTACAGTTCCATGTTGCTTGGTAGTCACGGGGCTGTAAACAGGCCACCGTAATCTAGCTCACTATCATCGGGGCTGCGTTTGATCACCTGGTTACAGCAGTGACCACCGGCGAAGAGAGACATTTTAATTTCACGAACGTTTATTGAGCTCCATGAGCCAAACCCTGCACGGGGCACCAGGCTCATGAGAACGGCAGTGGGACCAGGTGTTTTAAGAGCTTTGAGAGCACAGCCCCAGTGGGGCGGTGGGGACTGAAGTCAGACCCCTTGGAGAAAGCAGGTGTTGGGGAAGCACAGCTCCCACAGGGTGGACTTAACTCGTGAGGTCCTAGGAAGGCAAGCGAGGGGCCAGCGCGCCTTCCCTTCCCTGCTCCCCGTTCTCTCTCCCCAACGCCCGTCCCTCCCAGCCCCTTGCGCTGTGGTGCTGGGTCTGTAGTCAGGCTCAGGAAATCTGCAGCCCAGGTGAGAGGAGGGGAGGAAGCCAGTGTTTGCTGAGCATCGACCGAGGCCAGGCCTCAACCTGGGCTTCGCTGGGGTTATCTTGTTTAATCCTCACCACCACCTGGGAGGTGGGTATTTTATAGCAGAGCAAACAGGTCTGCAGAGATTAAGTAATTTACCCAACGTTGTCTAGCACGGGTTTTGTGTGCTCGAGAATTAAGTCTAAATATCTGTTCTCGGGAAGGTGTCAAAGTTCTCCGTGCACCCCACACCCTCCCCACCCCTATTCTCGGTCCTCGTAGGGGTCCTGGGTCCCCGGAACCCTTCTTCCTTTCTCCGAGTCTCACAGCCTCTCTGGGCCTCTCTTCCTCCTCGGCTCAGCCTGAATCAAGGCTGGCCGTGTGGGCCCTCCGCAGCACGGAGCCAGGCAGCCAGTCCCTACTGGCGGGGCCTGGACTGCGGTCACGACAGCACGCACTCACCCGAGGTCGGGGCCTGCGCGGCGCACGGTTCCGGGAACAAACGGCTGTCAGCATGGAATCCGTGGGAGCGGGACTTCCTGGCTGGCGTGGCCCACAGCCTCAGCCCGCGAAGGCCAGGTCCCCGCTGGGCTTGGCCCTCCTTCCCTGCCCCACCCTCCCTCCCGCCCTTCTTTTGGTCTTTCTTTAGTGTGGAACCAGATAACAAAATGTGGACAGGACACGCATGAGACGGAGGTGATGGTCAGTGAGGCTGGACCTGGCCTCCTGGAGCGTCCTCGCTCCTGCCCAGTTCACTCTTCTCAGCCGTGTGCGAGAGTGTCCCGGCCACAGGGACTCAGGGGTGAGGCCTGTGGCTTTGAGGCTGACAGCACCGGGAATGCAGAGCCTTCAATGTCGCGCGAATCTCCAGTGAACGGGCCTGTCAGTCAGGGCTGCAGCCGCCAAGCCGTGGCCAGGCTGGCAGGCGTGCGCGCCTCCTCTCCTCCTGCCTGGTGTTTGCCCGATGCTTTCCTTGGCGTGCCCTTTGGCACGATGTCGCCTGTCCCCATGCAGTTCTTTGAGTGTTCCTAGTCCCTCCTCGTGGAGTGGGGCTCACAAGTCACACTCTTATGGGTCACCTGCTCCCTGTGGGGGTGGATGCCTATGTCATTGTGGCTTTAATTGGCATCTCTCTGATAATTAGTGACGTTGAGCATCTTTTCATATGTCTGTTGGCAATCTGCATGTCCTCTCCCAAGGAGTGTCTGTTCAGGTCCTCTGCCCATTTTTAAATTGGATTGTTTGTATTTTAGGTGTTGAGTTGTATAAGATCTTTATAAATTTTGGATATTAAGCGCTCATCAGATGTATCATTGGCAAATACGTTCTTCCATTCAGTGGTTTGTCTTTTTATTGTTTTTTATTTCCTTTGCTGTGCAAAAACTATCTAGTTTGATGTAGTTCCATTTGTTTCCTTTTTCTTCTGTTTCCAATGCCCGAAGCATTATATCAGAATAAATACTGCCATGAGAAATGTCCAAGATTTGCCCCCGCTGGTGTAGCTCAGTGGATTGAGCGCCGGCCTGCAAACTAAAAGGCTGCCAGTTTGATTCCCAGTCAGGGTACAGGCCTGGGTTGTGGGCCAGGTCCCCAGTAGGGGGTGTGCGAGAGGCAACCACACATTGATGTTTCTCTCCCTCTCTTTCTCCCTCCCTTCCCCTCTGTCTAAAAATAAAATAAACAAAGTTGAAAAAAAGAAAAAAAGAAATATCCAAGATTTTACTGCCTATGTTTTCTTCTAGGATTTTAAGTCTTTAATCCATTTTGAGTTTTTGCTTGCACGTGGTGTCAGAAGGTGGCCTAGTTTCACTTTTTGCACACGTCTCTCCAATTTCTCCAACACCATTTATTGAGGAGACTACCTGTACCCTACTGCATGATCTTGCCTTCGTCAAATATTAATTGATCATAACAGCATGGATTTCTTCCTGGGCTCTCTATTCTGTTCTATTGATCTAAATGTCTGTTTTTATGCCGGTACCAGGCTGTTTTGATTACTATAGCCTTGGAGTCTAGTTTGAGACCAGGGAGTGCGACTCCTCCAACTTTGTTCTCCTTTCTCAAGATTGCTGTGGTTGTGCGGGACCTTCTGTGGTTCCATATAAATTTTTGGAGTATTTGTTCTAATTCTGTGAAATATGCCATTGGTATCTTGATAGGAATTATGTCGAATTTATAGATTGCTGTGTGCAGTATGGACATTTTAATAATGTTAATTCTCCCTATACATGAACACGGCGTGTGCTTCTCCTTATTTGTAGTTTCTTCAACTTCATTCTTTGGTGTCTCATAATTTTCTGAGTACAGGTCTTTTACATCCTTGGTTAAATTCATTCCTAGGTATTTTATTCTTCTTGAAGCAATTGTAAATGGGATTGTTTTCTGAGTTTTTCTTTCTGATAGTTCATTACTGGTGTATAAAAATGCAACTTATTTCTGGATATTTATTTTGTATCCTGCTACTGTTATTAATTTATCAGTTCTAGTAGTTTTCTGGTGGAATCTTCAGGGTTCTCTATATACAGTATCATGTCATCTGCAAATAATGAGTTTTATTTCTTTTTTTAAAAAAATATTTTATTTATTTTTAGAGAGAGGGGAAGAGAGGGAGAAAGGGAGAGGGACATCAGTATGTGGTTGCCTCTTGCATGGTCCCCACCTGGAGACCTGGCCATGTGCCCTGACTGGGAATGGAACTGGTGATCCTTTGGTTCGCAGGCCAGTGCTCAACCCACGGAGCCACCCCAGCCAGGGCTGTTGCTTCATTTCTAATGTGGATGCCTTTTATTTCTTCTTCTTGTCTAATTGCTGTGCTAGGACTTTCAGTACTATGTTGAACAAGACTGGTAAAGGCGGACCTCCCTTTCTCGTTCCTGATCTTAAGAGAAACACTTTGATTCTTTGCTCACTCGCTATGTCAGCTGAGGGTCCGTCATGTACGGCCTTTACCACGTCGAGGTACGTTTCCTCTATTCCCACTTTGCTGAGTTTTTATCATCTATAGGTGCTGGATTTTATCAAATGCTTTTTCTGTATCTACTGATATGACCATGTAATTTTTATCTTTTGTTACTTATGTGATGTATCACACTTACTGATTTGCAGATGCCGTACCAGCCTTGCATCCCGGGATAAATCTGACTTGATCGTGGCATATGATCTTTTCAATGTGTTGCTCAGTCCTGTTTGCTCATATTTTGTTGGGAAATTAGCATCTATGTTTATCAGGAGTATTGGCATGTAATTTTTTTTTCTTTGCAGTATCTTTGTGTAGTTTTAGAATTATGACAATGTTGACCTCAGAAAATGAGCTTGGGACTCTTCCCTCCTCTTACATTTTTTAAAATAGTTTGAAACAGAGAGGTGTTAGCTCTGTGAGTGTTTGGTAAAATCCCCCAGTGAAGCCATCTTCTCCGGGGCTTTTGTTTATTGGGAGTTTTTTAATTACTGCTTCAATTTCACTATTGGTAATGTCTATTCGGATTCTCTGATTCTTCCTGATTCAGTTTTGGAAAACTGTACTTTTCTAGAACTTTATCCATTTTGTTCAGATTGGCCAATTTGTTGGCATATAGGTTTTTGTAACATTCTTACAATTCTTTGTATTTCTGCAGTGTCAGTTGTTAATCTTCTTTTTAATTTCTGACTTTATTTATGTGGGTCCTCTCTTTTTCTTCAGGAATCTGGTTAAAGGTTTATCAGTCTTGTCTATCTTTTCAAAGAGCCAGCTCTTGGTCTCACTGATCTCTTGGATTGTTTTCTCAGACTGTTTCTTTTCATCCCTTTGCTTTCAGTCTGTGTGTCTCTCTCGTTCCGAGGTGGTTCTACTGGAGACAGCATATATGTGGGGGGCGTTTTCTTTTCCAAGCAACTGAACCACCTAGCCTGGGTCGTTTTGAATATTTTAAATATTCTTCTTTAATATTTAAATATTTATAATCTTGCTTACATGCATAATGCGTATGGTACCTAACATAACCGAGGTATTTATAGGGAAGACAATTAGTTCAAGATGCGAAGAAAATTCACACTTCAATCAGAACACAAACAATGGGGCCGCACTTCGGGCGTCAATTCCTCCAGGTTCCCATGCGGAGACCTGAGTTTCAGGGTAGAAGCCCAAATGACAATCCCCTTCTGTTCCCAGGCCTGGGATTTGACCTGGGGCCACCTGGGTGACAGAAACCCTAGTCCCCGGACCACATGGGAGCTCCTGGGCGTGGAGGCTTCTCCTTAACGGACTACATCACCTAAGTTCGCAGCCCCCACAAGTAAGGGATGTGCTCCCGTTTCCTCCGCCCTCCGCGAGCCCCAGCCTCAGGCTCCCTTGCCCCTGCTGGGCCTGCGCGGGGACACGCGGGCCTCGGGTGCCCCGCAGTCCGCGTCCCTGACCTGGAGCCCCAGCGGGTTGCTGAGCACTGCTTGCCACCCCAGTGTGCCTCTGCAGACCCGGTTGCCACAAGCATGGCCACACTTGAAACTTCAAACAGTAAAGGAAGGGAGGCTATTACTTGGCCTTCGACATCAACTGACCTCTAAAATCAACATAAAGCCCTGGCTAGTGTGGCTTAGTGGGTTGAGTGCCGGCCTGAGAACCAAAGTGTTGCGGGTTCAATTCCCAGTCACGGGAAATGCCGGGGTTGCCGGCCAGGTCCCCAGTAGGGGGCGCGCGAGAGGCAATGACACATTGATGTTTCTCTCTCCCTCCCCTCCCCTCCCCTCCAAAGATAAATAAATACAATCTTTAAAAAGCAAAATAAAATAACATCAACATAAAGGACCCCATCAGGGACTGGGGTTCCACATAAGCTCTTTCCATGAAAAGCAAAAGTGGGATGTGTTACCTCTTCTTTGTTTTGCCTTCTAAACCTGTCAGTGCTTCATTGACAGCAGCGTTTCGTTCTGGAATTCAGCCTTTGGATGGGGGAGGGACGTCTCTTTGTGGGCATGCAGTTTCCACTGAGTGATCCCATTAGGCACCTCACTGACAACTTGAGCTCCACGTGGCCAAAAAACGATCCCTGCAATCTAGCTGCCAATCTGCTGGACTGCGGTGACAGTACACACTAAAGGTCGATATTAAAGGTGTGGCACCCGCATATTAACTGGCAGTAAGATCAAGGGAACAGCGTGGTACAGTATATACACTGGGATTAGACCCAAGAAAAAGATGGTGTCTCTCATCAGCGGGAAGGGCGGGTTCACCAACAGAAGGTGGTGCAGGGCTCCCCCCACACCTCAGCTACACTACACAAGTTCTTAAGGAGAACTGGAGAATTCCCTTGTCATCGCATTAATTACAACCCCAAATCCAGAAATCATAAAAGAGCTAACTCATAAATTCAACTCTATTAAGAAAACTTAAGAGAAATAAAAAAGGAAGCGGACTAAAAAGCACAAGAACTGGATGACGGTTACTATAGTTTTCACTTTAATTATTCATTAAGCTATTCAATTGTTCTGTGTGGTTCATAATGGAATGTTTTATTTTACAATAAAGTTAAAAAAAAAACAAACCACAAACAAAATTAAAAGACAAACTGGGAAAAAACAGTACATCACTGAGATTGTGAACAAAGGACAAATTTCCCCCAAGCATAAAAATTAGCTCCATAGAAACTGCTACAAATATCAACATCCCAATAGAAAAACTAAGGAAGGACACGGGGCTCTGAGAACAGGAAAAACAACTGGCTTTTCAACAAATTACAAAGGTTCAGCCTCCCACCTGGATAAATGCGGGTTTTTAGAAACCTGAAAGGTCTCTTCCTAAAGGTCACTTCAAAATCGAGGTCAGATCTTTTTCATTTTTTCGCTTAAAACCTGCCGAGGACTCCCCGCCTATGCAGGCATTTTTTAAATTGACGTGGGGTCATTCCCTCCTGATCTGTTAGCCATCAATGATCCCCCCAGTCACATCAGTTCTGAGGATCAGGTGAACCTGAAGTACCGACCTGGCCTCCCTGCCGCAGGCTGCACAGCCCTTCACCGGCCATGACACGGCTCTGCTGCTCCCGTGCCAGCGACCCGGCAGCTCTGACCCTCCCCCAACGAGCGAGCGTGCCCCAGAACAAGGATGCACGGGGTGGTGTCAGAGAAGGAGTGACTCTGAAGGTTACTCGGTTCACCTCTTCAGACTTTCACACCTGACAAAGCTGGAAACAAGTGACTGGAGGAACGTTGAGGCAGGGGATAGCTAGTGGGGGTGGGGCAGAGATGGCAGGGCGGGGACGGTCTGTGAAGGAAGGGCAGCCTAATGTGTGGCCTTCCTCTGTGGCCACAGGTCAGGCAGCCCCGGGCTCGGGCTGCTTGACTTTCTCCTGGAGCTCCCGGAGCCGGCTGCGGCCCCAGCTGATGTGACTCTGAAGACTGGCCATGTCTGCAGCCAGCTGCAGGCCTAGAAGAAGGGGCGAGATGGTCACCACGGTGTTTGCAGTATGACAGGTGGCTCAAGGGACTCTGGGCATCCCCAGGGGTTGGAGAGGCTCCAGGCCTCTCTGGCCCCTCCGCTAACCCTAAAACATTCCAGGGTCAGCCTTGCAGTGGCTGATCCGAACCTCACTGGACCCACGCCCCACCCTCCTCCAGGTCTTTGCTAAAACGTCGCCTCCTCGGAAGACTTCCTTGACCCGCTCCTACTGTGTCACCCACCGAGGGACTGAAACCCACAGACCGTTACGCCGTCTCACGCCCTCATTTTCCCCCTTCTGTCCACTGTCGCGGCCCCTCGCTGCTCCCACGCTCGCTCCTTCCACCCGGGTCTTTTCTCGCCCCCAGCAGTGTTCCACACGCTGGACCCACCTCTCGGTGGCTTCTACCCGGTGCCTCTGCTGGAAGAGCTGCTTCCCAGGCCTCTGGGCCTCCGTGCCACCCTGTCCCTGGGCCAGTCCTACGGTGGAGCTGGCCGCACGCCTGACCCACTCTGTCCGGGAAACACTTTCTCCCTTGGCTCCTGGGGTACCTCGCCCCCTGGGCCTTGCTCCCAGTCTCCTCTAAGGGTTTGTCCCTCCTCTCCCCCACTTCCGGTCCACACTCCAGGCTCTCTGCTGGTCTCGGCCCACCTCAGCTTTAACACTACGTCTGCGCCAGCACCTTGGGAATTGAAACACCAGAGTGACACGGTGGCTCCCAGCCCTCTCCCCCCAGCTCAGGCCTTTTCCAGACTCCCGATGCGTGTGCCCGACAGCCCAGACTCTCCACCACACGCTGAGGGGACACAGCCACAACCAACACCTCATGCCCTTCAGCTGCTGCTCCACAGGCAGTCCTCCCTCACCAGGTGAGGGCCACACCATCCTCCCAGGAGTCCTAGCTGGCTACGTGGGCTCCGCCTTCACCCTCGCCTTCCCTTACTCCTGAATTGACCTGTCAGCAAATCCTGGGGTGGGGATCTGCTCTCGAAACGTGCAGGTCCCACCGCTTACCCAGTCCTCCACGTGCATCCTAAGCCTGGCCACTGCCTGCTGCCTGCTAAACCCTCTGCTCTCGTCTGGTCCCAGCCAGGATCCGCAGGATTCCTGTCACGCCGCAAGTCCGCTCCATCGCTCTCAGCTCTCAGCTCTGCTGGGCCCGGGCCCCTCTGACCCCAGCGCCTAGAACTCTCTGCGGCACCCGCGCCAATGCAGCCCACTGGCCCCTTCTCTGCCATGCCAGATGCCACCTCGCCCCAGGGTTTTTGCCCTTGCTGGACCCCCCGCCTAGTACTCTGTTCCCCCAGACCACCACCGAGCTCCCTGCCTCCAAGAGGCCTCTGCAGGCCTCTCTTCATAAAAGAGCTCCCTCGGCCCACCCCGTCCCACTCCATCTGCCACACCCTATCTTATTTTTTATAACAATTCTCATTATTTATTTGTAGGTTGTCTTTCTCTCCTCCACAGTGCACAGGAGTTAGTTTCTTTCGTTTCCTGCTGTATCCCAAGCACCCACCGTGAGCCCAGGACGCTGCCGATACCCAGTTAACTATTTCAGAAAAAAAAAGCAGCCATGCAACCAAAGTCTGCAACGGAGAAAAACTGCAAAGCCCTCTGCAGGCTAATCCCAGCCCTGGTGTTAGTGCGCAAGCGCTCCCTGTAGGCAGAGGGTCCAAGGGTCCACTCACCCTCCCGGAAGCTGGCTTGGGCCTGCCGCAGGCTGTGAGGAACTAGGATCCCAAACCAGTTCAGAGGGTCTTGGGGGGCTGACGAAGGCTCTGGCTCTGGGGTCCTGGTGAGGCCCTTGCGCCTACGCAGAGCTGGAGAGAGAAAGGATAGTGGTTGGGGTCTTATCACCTGCCTTGTCTTCCAAGTGACAACGTTGAACTGTGAGCTGACCATCCTGAAAAATGCTGATGGCTGGAAACGCTCCCCAACCTTCACGTTCTGTAAAAGAGCTGGCCACACAGAATGGCCACTCTCCCACTTGTGATTCAGGTGTGAGTCTGTCCAGTTTCTCGTGACTCTCATAAAACCAACCGCTGTTTGTCTAAAACCACACACTGCCTTTTCCTGTTTTGCCTGAACATGCTGAAAGACCAGACAGACCCTCCGCCTCCCAGCTGTCTCATGAATGAGTAGCTGAGATTCAAAGTTCGTTCCTCTGAAACTAGCGAGCCACGGACATAAACATTTTTCCAACTGACTGGGCCTTTCCCTGATTGCAAAACAACCTCAACTGTAAAAGACTTCACCTACAGCTCGTCCACTTCTCCCTATAAAAGTCTAAGACAAAAACACCTTGCTGAAACATTTGATCTTCGTACTTGGATGCTCCCTCTACCGAGAAAGCCTGAACAAAATAATCTCCGCGCCAGTATTTTGTACTTGACATCAGAAGGGGTCCCCGGAGGGAAGGGGGGGGCTCACCTGCCTCGCGGGGCCCCACCTCCTCCGGAACCTGGGCCCCGGCTCTCACCACCCGGAACTTCTGCAGTCCGTCCGACTCCTCGCTGCAGAACGAGAAGGGGGCGTGGGTCGCTGGCAGGCCAGCCCGGACACCGCCGCCCCCCCCAGCCCCGTCCCAGCGCGCAAGGCTGCTCACCTGGTGCACACGCACACCTGGGGCTCCATACGGGAGGCGTACTGCAGGGGCCCCACCGACTTGGCGCCCATGGCATAGCGAGCTTTGGACAGCGAAAGCCAACCCTGCGCAGGAGAGGGGAGCGCTGAAGCTTGGCCTACCTGGCGTGTCCCCGCACGCCCTCCCGCACGCCCCAAGCTCCCACCTCCTCCACTCGCGCGTTCAGCGCCGCTCGCTTCGCCTCCAGCTCCTCCAGGTCCCCAAGCAGCTGCAGGAGTAGCAAGTCCAGCTCAGCCCGGACCTCGGCCGCCGCCATGGCTCCACCGCACTCCGGTCTGGAGCCAGCCTCCTTCCGGTTGCCCAATCACCGTCCACGGTGCTGCGGTTATAGCCACTGGGCGCGAGATCCGCCCTCAAGGGGCGTTCCCAGGCCTCCTTCCGGTCGCCCAGTCACCGCCCACCATGACTGGGCTCCAGCCAATGGGCGTTCCCAGCTGCGGGTACGGAAGCCGCGAGGTCGCGGCGACCAGGCTAGCGTCCTCAGACCCGCGATATTTTGGTACTGAGGAGCGGTCCTCCGCGCTCAGCCCCCGAAGCGGGTCAGCCGGCAGGAACGCAGGCGAGAGGTGTGGGTGGTTTGGAGACGCTTCCGGAGGCGGCCGCATTTTAAAAGTGGGGCTGTCGCTGCGGCGATGGGAGGAGGCATAACAACCATTTTACGGGAGAAGCGGCTTTAAACTGAGTTTCAGAAGGAGCTAGTAGGCGACCTTACGGTCAACCGTCGTGCTTTTACAGTTGCTGCACTATTTCGAGCCGCCAGTTACAATTGTAGCGGTACATCATCTTTGGTTCGCGGGCCGGCGCTCAATCCACCGAGCTACACCAGCCAGGGCGGTACATCCTCTTAAGACTGGGCACCCTGAAGAGCGGCGACAGATGGTGAAGCCAAGTGCGGACATCTTGATTGACGGCAGCATTCGCAACATCTTGACACTCCCTCCGCCTATTGGTTGCCCTGTGGGCGGGCCATTCCGGACTGGCCAATCGCCTCGCGACGGCCATCCACTGTCCGCCATCTTAACTTTGGTCACGTTCGACCACCGCAGCGTTTAGTGAAGCGCTTTATCGCCTTCTTGGTTGAGGGCGGAAGAGAGGACACCTTAGCGCAGGCGGTGGCCGCACATTCTAGACCCACGTGGTAGCGACGCTCAGGATGGTAGGGATGGCTGAGCTCCTGTTTGGGAGGTTGGGGGCTCGCGGAGGGCTGGGGATGTGGTTCACGGGCTCGGGGTGGGTGGGCCCCGGGGCCCGGGCGCGCGTGGCGAGCGGGGCTCACCGGCCCCACTGCTCCCCAGCTGCGCCGTGAGGCCCGCCTGCGCCGCGAGTACCTGTACCGCAAGGCTCGCGAGGAGGCGCAGCGCGCCGCCCAGGAGAAGAAGGAGAAGGTGCGCCGCGCGCTCGAAGGTACGGCCCCCGCTGCCCAGGCTTTAGAAGGACTGTGGGTTGGCGTTTTAAAACCCAGCGGAAGTAGAGGCCGGGTGGTGTAGAACGCGTTTACTTAGCATTTCTTTGGTAGTGCGGTTGGGCATCGTTTCAAGTACTTTGCCTGTTGCGCTTTCCTGCTGGCGTGCAAGTGCTCCTCCATAGGATGGTGTAAATTACTTGTCATTTTTGCTGCAGTATCCAGATTTTACAGCTTGCCTGCCGATTTCGTTTATAGTATGCCTAGTTCTGACCGAAGTTTTCACCGTGGTCCTATAGACATTCCCCACCCACCCTTGAGACTTCTTTTGTTCAGCATCATTTCCAAAATCCATCGAGTGTAGTGGAGGTTTCCTTTAGGTGTGTATCTTCCACGCGCACGAGTTCCTTCATGGCACATTTAGAAGTGCCGGGCGCGGGAGCTCGTGTGCCGCGCAATATTCCCTACGAGGCCGTTCCCACAGCCCCGCTCTCTGCCAGGTCTCGCTTCAGTCCACAGGGGGAGTCTCTTACCCAGAGCGTCACGTTTACCCGTTTTGTTGTCAGGGTTTCTGGATTTCTGGTCCACCTTTTTACGGAAAGAGCAGTCAAAAGTCTTCAAGCCATGAGACTGGGGAACGTAGAAAATTAAGTCTTCTGTAACCATTGTTAACTGGTTAGCTGTAAACAGAAATAGTCCCCCACTGCCCACCCCTAATAATTAGGGATCGCGTGCCTGCTCAGAAAGGAGGAAGAAAGGTATTTTTCCATCAAGCTTGTGCAGGTTTGTCGGTGGCAGTGTTGCACCGACTGAGGGCTCCCTGCACGAGTCTCAGTCGCCGCTCTGTCTCTTCTTGCAGAGAACCGCCTGATCCCCACCGAGTTACGCAGGGAGGCCCTAGCCTTACAGGGCTCCCTGGAGTTCGACGATGCTGGCGGTGAAGGTAACCTTCTCGGATACTTGGGACCACCCCGTACCTGCATGTGAGCCCACTGGCCCCCACAGCCTTCCTCAGACGCCCGAGGAAAGGCTCTGCTGTTCCTGCCCCCGGAACTGCTGCCCAGGAGTCCTGGTTCTGCACTGATGGCACCTTGGGAGCTCGTCCTGAGTGCTCCCGGCTCCATCGGGACACGACACACACGTGACGTGACCCGGCTTGCTCTCAGCTTTGCTTTGTTAATTGTCCCCCTCACTGGAACGTGAGTGCTGCTCGGGCAGGACAGTGTCCATTATGGTCACAGGCATTTCCCGAGTTCTGAGCACTTCACTGGCACGGGAGTGTTTAAGGAACCACAAAGGTGGTAAATATTTGTCATGAGAGATAAGAGTCTGTTATCTTTGGCCTTAATAGAATCTGGACTTAATGCTACTGTGATTTCCACTAGCCCTGTGTGATTGGTACAGCTTAAATGACTGAAACTAAATCAAACTTAAAAATTCAGTTTCTCATTTGCACTTGTAGCCACTGTGTCTTGGGGCCACCCTGTAGCCCAGTGTAGGTGTGGGGCATCCTGTCATTGAGGGTATTGTCATGTGGTGCAGCTCTGGACAGATTTGACTGTCCCCAAGTTAGTACTTCACTTCCCAAGATGATGTCACATTCTTACCCCTCATGCTGCTGACAGGTGTAACCAGCCACATGGATGATGAATATCGATGGGCAGGGGTCGAGGATCCCAAGGTCATGATTACTACTTCCCGAGACCCCAGTTCCCGCCTCAAGATGTTTGCAAAGGTACCAGTAGCGGGGAGTGTAAGATGCTCAGGTACCGGCAGCCTGAGTCCTAACCAGTACATGTGCGCCTGTAGGAGCTGAAGTTGGTGTTTCCCGGTGCCCAGCGCATGAACCGTGGCCGACACGAGGTGGGGGCGCTGGTGCGAGCCTGCAAAGCTAACGGGGTCACTGACCTGCTGGTTGTCCACGAGCACCGAGGCACGCCTGGTAAGGCTGGTGGGAGGAGGCAGCCCTGGTCGGGGGGCCACCTGAGAGCAGATGCGGTCTCTGATGGCCGCCTGGCCCTCAGTGGGGCTCATTGTCAGCCACCTGCCCTTCGGCCCCACTGCTTACTTCACGCTGTGCAATGTGGTTATGCGGCACGACGTCCCCGACCTGGGCACAGTGTCAGAAGCT
This sequence comes from Mormoops blainvillei, assembly GCA_004026545.1. NCBI lineage: Eukaryota > Metazoa > Chordata > Mammalia > Chiroptera > Mormoopidae > Mormoops > Mormoops blainvillei. The sequence continues at coordinate 530 of PVJD01017734.1, read as the reverse complement.
AAACCTCACCTCATCACGCATGGCTTCTCCTCCCGCCTGGGCAAGCGGGTGAGTCTGGGGCCATGGGACTCGGGCTGGGGACAGAGGGTGCCCAGGTGGGGCATTCCCTGTTCTCCTTCCCTCTGCCCCAGGTCTCCGACATACTTCGTTACCTGTTCCCTGTGCCCAAAGATGACAGCCGCCGGGTCATCACCTTTGCCAACCAGGACGACTACATTTCCTTCCGGTGTGTCCGTGGGATGGGCCCTGGGGTTGTGTCCTGACCTTCGTGTCCTTGTCCTGTCTGGTTGACCTGTAGCTGCTCCCTACTTGCCTTTGCCTCAGGCACCACGTGTACAGGAAGACCAGCCACCGTGACGTGGAGCTGACTGAGGTCGGGCCTCGCTTTGAGCTGAAGTGTGAGTTCGGGGCTTTGACCCAGGGCTGGTCGGGGAGCACGCTGGCTGCGTGGGTGACAACATCCCCATTCTGTCCCCCTTGCTAGTGTACATGATCCGCCTTGGCACGCTGGAGCAGGAGGCCACCGCAGA
>PVJD01017733.1:0-16650 GCA_004026545.1 Mormoops blainvillei | reverse complement strand
GTGTTTAGGAAAACATTAAGAACACACACATGTGCACCATTTTTAACTTGAGGGTATAACTCACGTGATGTGATGTCCCTCCTTCCCCCATGCAGCATGCAGGTTGTCACCCCTACCTGGGCTGTACTGTGATGACTGTGGCGGTCCTGCAGCTCCTGCTGGCGGGCTTCCGGCCCCCCCTGCATGACCCCAGGTATGCACAGCCTGTCTGCGGGACCACCCTTCCTGTGCGGTCAGGAGTCGGCAAACTCCTCCGTCTCCCGGGGGGAGGCATTTTTCATTTTATGGAATTCAGTGATAAGTTCTATTTACTTGAAAAGGTTTGTTATGTTTTTTTTAAAGAGAGGGGAAGGGAGAGAGAAAGAGAGGGAGAGAGGGAGAGAAACATCGATTGGTGGCCTCCCACACATCCCCAGGTGGGCCCGGCCCACCACCTGGGCACACGCCCTGACCGGGAATCAAACTGGTGGCGCTCAACCCACTGAGCCACACCAGCCAGGGTGACTTGAAAGGCTTTAAAATGTATTTCACACAGCTAGTTCCTGGGCAGTAAGAGAAATTACATGCTTTCTATTCTCTTGGGAAAAAATTGTAGTTCCATCACTTTTAAGAATCCTGACTGCTGCTTTATTTTGGTAGAAGGCACCTGTTTAACTGGACTCACTGGGGGATGGGGACAGCCGCTAGAATAATAGCAGGTGAGTAACCCTGATGCCACTCATTCCTGTAGAATTGCCGGTTGCCCATAGTGCCCTTCGCACTTTGCGCTTCGGTGTAAGTGGTTTTTAGGTGCATTAATAATTGGAGTAGTCAGTCATTGAGGAGAAATCACCCCTAAACATTGAAATCCAGAAAGTCCTCTCTGGGGGCAACTGTTTAAGTCATTATTTCAGTTTTAAGTTTAAGATTTTCAAATTGACTTTAAAACTGTATTAAAAAGACTTTTTTTTTTTTTTTTTTTTTTTTTAGCAGAATAAACTATGTTGGCAGCCAAATATTTAAGCAGTTTGAGCTGAGGGTCATTAGTGATCTGGGCTGAGGTGGGCTGGGGGGTGGGGGTCTTGGCCCTCTGTCTCCAGGGTCTTTCCACTGGCACCATGCCTCCCGGGGAAGGGTGGTCACATGGGTCGGGGTGACTTTCCAGTCCAGTTTGATGCCTCAGCTAACACACGCTGGAGCTGGCATCTCCTCCGACACCCCAGTCGCCGGGGGCTCTTTTGTGGCAGGGGGCATAGCCCTGCCTCCGGCGCAGGCCTGCCCAGTGCAGACACGGCTGTGAATGACTCGGTAGAGTGTAATTATAATTGCCCATCGTACCCTTTCCAGGCTAATGCTAAGACTAGAAAACAGAGAGTCCATGAAATATTTGGTCTCAAATCTTCATTTAATTCACCTTGTAAACTCTTTTAATCATGTTTTACTTGATAAAACACACACACATAGACATGTATTTGCCTCTCTTGGTGGTGAATACACCTAAATGCCTAATTTCTTATCCACGCAGTGGCAGCGATGTTCCTGGGTGTGGACCTGCCGGGGCTGAGTCTCCCGGGCCCCTGGAAAACCTACACGATGCTGGGGTTTGTTGCCTGGCACGTTGGGGCCGAGATCGTCCTGGAGATACACGCTTACCGGCTCTCTCGGAAAGGTAAACTGCTCAACAGGCCGTGCAACGCAGAGTCACTTCCGTATAAACCAGCGGAATGGGATTGATCTGTTCACACTGATGGTTGATCGTTTCAGAGTAGCTCAGTAAACATTTCCGTTGCGATTGCTCCATTGGCGGCGAGCACTGTGGACATGATCTGCCTTTCTCTTGTGTGTTTGTCCGTGTCAGAGGTTGTGAGGAGCGACTCTAGGCTCTGGGGAGCAGCATTTTCTGCAGGTGCCTCCCTGTGCACACTGGTCCGGCTTGGAGCCGGGGCGCAAAGGACCCCAAATGGTGGAGGGACAGGACCCCGAAGTGGAGATAGTCGAGTTGCCCCAAGCCAGCATCTCAGGGCAGAGCTGCGGACAGGCCTCCCCTGCCTGACCGGTGTCCTGTGTGCTGGCCCTTAGGCTGCCTTGTGTTCAGAACCTCGGGCACAGCCCGCCCACTCCTGAGCAGACAGGAAGTCCCGGCTTTGCCTGAGCTGTCCGGTTGGCCATAGTCCCAGGTAGGGCGCTAGAGCTGGAGCCATTCGGGGCGGAGAAGTCGCGGAGAATGGGCGATATTCTTAACTGGCCTGCATCCTGGGCTAAGTGTCCTTTCAGCCCGCCCCCCGCAACCAATAAATGAAAGTAGCCTTCTAAAAACAAAACCTCTTTGTTCTCTGGTGTATATGCCGTGAACTTAGGAGCCTGGGTGGCTTTTAGGAGCCGAGCAGCCCCGCCATTTTGGGTTCTTGACAGGAAAACAAGGGCTTTTGATGACCCCCGAGCTGTACTTAAAACTCGTGCTGTTAGGAGTTTGGTATGGTGCTTATTGGCTAGAAAAAACGGGCACGTTTTACGTGCTTGTTCCAGTTTGTGAGAACCTGAAATGTTCAGAAATTTGCAATATTTGGTAGCTTGAAATGGGAGAAAATATAATCAGCAAACACTACAGGTCAGGGCGTTGTTTTGGTACATCTGCCTGCACCCCCGCCGGCCTGACAAACTTACATTTTTGTTCCTTGACAGTTGAAATAGTGGACGATACCAGAGTTCAGATTATTGAGCCTTTTACCATAGCCGATGCAGAAGTAAGTCCTTCTTTTTATTTACGGACAAAAGCCTCAGCGATGGCAGTTTCTCTCTTTTATACGTCAACTCTTCTTTCAGGGCCATGCTTTTAAAAAGGCGGTGTTAGCGGTTTATGTCTGCGGGAACGTCACTTTCGTCATCATTTTCTTAGCCGCCATCAACCGTCTGTGAGCAAACAGAGGCCTCGCCGCCACCGACCAGGTAACCACCGCCATCAAGCCGAAGGGACCGGGGCTGTGCCGCCCGCCCGCAGCGGCCTCGGGACTCCAACCTGGAAGAGCAGCGCCTGTCTCAGCAGGCGTTCTGAAGCCTGGTCTTTAGAGGTCAATACTCAACGGGGGCCCCCCCGGACCCTAAAGGGATGTCAGTCCAGCCTTTACATGTCATTCTGAGTCTCGAAGGGATGGTCCAGGAGAAACGACCCTCAGATACTTCTATACTGGGATTTTTAAGAATGTGAGCACCTAAGAAAGTAAACAGGACCTATTTGGAAAACCGAGGATGGCATTAGGATAAGAGGAGGGTAGAGGAGATGTTTCGGGCTATAAAGGTGCTGTGGTACTTTAAAGACAACATCGAGTTTTACTAGTTTATCTTAATGACCTTTTCTTAGGACTTTTTTGAGAAACTCTGTTTTTCAGCCCAGTTTGTAGGGTACAGCCATGGCCCTCTGTATTTTCTCTCCTCTCCAGTAAAGGTGGAAATGGGGCTGACCCCGTTGTAGGTTCTGTTAACGTTTAAATATCTTACGGATTTTATAATCTCTTTCTTAGTTATGAAACATGAGTGTGCATCTTCTGCTTAAAAGCTGTTTTTATATATTCAGCCACAGAGCTGAAATGGCATCTTATATGTCCGCCGTTTTGGCAGTAAGATTTGGGTCCGATAGCCTGTGGAGGTTGTAGACTTGCATTTCAAAATTAATAAAACTCACCCTTGTGAACACATCTAAATTACTTTATTTCCTTGTGGTAATAAGATATGGGCAGTTCTGTTCTGCTAGAAGTTCCCAGTGCTCTAATGAATGATAATGATCAGTGTTTCTTTTCCTTCCTATTGCAATAATCCGTTTTGTGGCTGGGTCTTCCACCTGCTATGAGGACTTGTAGCCAGTGGGTGGCGCCATAATACCACAGTTCTGCTTCTTTCTGTCCCTCGTCCTGAGGTTCCCTGTCAGGACTCAGGTAACGTCGTGGGATAGTGTTCCTTAAAATACACCTGCTCAGTCTTTATTTGGAAAAACAACAACAACCCCAAAACGTGCCTTTTCTTGGGGGTGGGGTCTGGATTTTGGATCAGAAACTGAAATTAAGGACCACTGTTATTTTTTCACCTGATTTGTTCGTCTTCTAACGGCGATTGTAACAATAGTTTGATATTTCCTTTTGCATTCCTAACAAATGGATACAGATATCTTAGGCAAAGGAAACAAACAGAAGTTGACATTCTCAGAAAAAAAAAAAGTGCAGGGAGGCCTATTTTATTTTATTTTTATGCCTTAGGTGTTTTGATTATGTTATAGTTTCCGGTTGGCCCCGGGACCTGACTCCTTTCGGGGCAAATAACAGCTTCAGGCATGCACGCTGTATCTTTTACTGGGTCAAACGATACAGAAGTTTGTTTTTCTTCCTTATTTGGTGTTTGTCAAGCAGCTTTGGGCTGAGATGTGAATTTTCTGTGTTCATGTTCCATTGCTGTAAGTGCCAGGCTACTTGCAGTCTAAACTTCTGAATGTATGCTTAAAAATTTTTTTAGCATAGAAAACTAAATGTATGTTAAAATATTGTCCTCCAGTTTTCAGTTATAAGGGGCTTAAAGGCTAATATATTTCTCTCGGTACATTATAGTCTAGCTGTGACAAGGAAGAACTCTTTTGAGGCGAAGACGGACCCAGGTTGGTTTGTTTTTAAATGTGTGAGCTGGCTGGATTTCCAGTGCTGAGACCGAGATAGTCGGACTTTCTCTCTTTCACCGACTCATCTGTTTGCAGTACTTTGCTGTATCATCAGTTGGTAGAGAGTTGTCCAAAGAAGTCTTTGTTGTTTAATCTTAAATCCAAACCTTTTCCAACGGTACCAACTTAAGATCCTTCTGTTTGTGGGTGGCTGACACTCCCAGACTGAAAACGCCTGTTCTTCTCTTGGGTCAGTTTGTCTTCCTGCTTTTGTAATAAACCACCTGGCTAGTTTTTTAAAAACAAATTTCGTTTGATAGGAGTGATTGTTAAATTAGATGCCTTTATAGCAGGCCTTTAAAATTGTGTTTGTCTTAAAGATGGGCTCCTCTATAAAATAAAAATAAATATTTTTTTTGGGGAAAAAAATGAAACATTCTAGAAAATTGTGGCTGGGGTAACATGCACCGCGGAGGCTTTCGGTCTTTATCTTCCTGGGCTGTGGCATCTGTGTAAGAGCACAGGCAGCTTGTGGCTTAGTCGCGCCCCCACGCTGTTCGTCAGGATTCTGGCTGTGACATGTGTTCAGTGACACCCATCGCTGCTCACCCTGCCCAGGCCAGGGCGCAGTGGGAAAGACAAACGCAGCTGCTGTCCCCAGGAAGCTCGCAGGGCCGGGCGGCTCTGGGCCGAGCGTCTGTTCATCTGTCGGTCCCGTGTAGCAGAAGAGACACAGAGGCCCTTGGTAAGGCAACGCCCTGGGGACGGGACTGAAAGAGAGGCTTCTTCGGAGCTCCGTTCACTTCCGGTGAGGACCCACGGTGTGCCTCTCTGCGTCCTGCCTCTCCCTCCTTGCCCAGCCCCGGCGGGGACATCTCTGGGCCAGGTCCCTGGTGGTCACCTGCCCGCAGTGCCCCTTTGGTTCCTCTCTGCCTGGCCAAAGCCGGCTCGCCGGCTCAAGAGGATCCTTGTCCTTGGAGCCTTGGCATGCTCCGTGTCTGACCACCCTGCAGGTTTACAAGCCACTCACCTGTGCGTCCGGGAGGCCTCGGGCCGTGAGCCAGCGCCGGGTGCTTCGTGCCCGTGGTCCATGTCGCTGCTGTTTAATCGGAGTGCAAAACTGCAGCAGTTTTTACATAGAAGATGTGTACTTTTTTATCTTATAAAAAATTTCATGTTCACTTTGAAAACAAGATGTTAAGTGAAAAAGCCAGATGCAAAAGAAAACTGTTGTATGTTATTCGGGATACCTCGACGGGCGAAGTTCACAGGGATGGGAAGCAGGCGGTGGTGAGCAGGGGCTGGGGGCGGGGGGCCGGCTGTCGAACAGGTTCTGGAGATGGACGGTGGTGAGGCTCGCACGACGTGGCGTGTACTTCGTGCGCTGAACTGTACACTGAAAAGTGGTCCAAACGGTAAATTTTGTGTCGTGTGTATTTTACCACTGTTGAAAAATACAGAACAAATTTGACGCTTGTAGCGAGGTGTTATTCCCCATAACCGCAGGATGGGAACGGACGCCGTGCCTGTCTCCAGACGAAGGGATAAGCGAGTCGCGGTGCGCCAGTGCACAGCGGTGTGGTCTCAGCCGCGACAAGGACGACGTGATGGCACGTGTGTAGTGCGGGCGAACCCTCCAGTACCCACGCTGTGTGAGAGAAGTCAGACACGAAAGCTCACGCAGTGTGATTCCCTTTACGTGAAATATCGGAACGAGTGGATCCACAGAGACAAGTGGAGTGCTGTCCGCTAGGGGCCGGGCTGTGGGGAGGAGGGAGAGAGAGTTGGTGCACGATGGGTATACCATTTTATTTCGGGATGACGAGAATGTTTTGGAGATAGAGGTGGTGGTTGCATAATATCGTGAATGTAAGAAATGCCACTGAATTGCTCACTTTCAGTTGTTATTATTATTTTATTTTGCTGTTATGTGAATTTCACCTCAGTAAACAAATATCAGTCTTATTACTGTGTTTGGATTCTACATTTGAGTGGAAAGATCTGGTGCGGGGGCGGGAGGTTGCTGGCCCTAAACTGGTTGTCATTCAATTTTTTATCTTGTTATCAAAGAAGCGAATGTAATTTTGTATTATGCCTGGTCATGTCCCTCTGGTTTAGGGGAGAAAGAGTTCTCCAGGTTTGTAGAGCTAGGCCTTCTTTATGTGCTCTCTCCTTTACACGTAAAAGAAATTGCGTCGTATTCTGTTTCCCGTAAGGATTTAAACACATTCTTTGATTCCCCATCGGACACAAATACATGGTCATCAGACTCTGGGGATAAGAATTTCCTGAATCTGATAATGGCTAAGATCTTGTCCAGTGGACTCTCCTCCGGAAAACTAATGTCAGCTTCAAAAAAGCAGCCACCTGGCATCCCCCGCGAGTGACCAGAGTGGGGCGTCCCTGGTGCAGGGGCCCCACTCAGGAGGCACAGTGTGTGGAGTTGCCCCTTCTGTGGTGTTGGCATCAGAGCAGTGGTGGAGAACTGTGTGTGGTGCTGGGCGGCAGGGGACAGTAGTCTGTGGCCAGAGGACCCATGGCTGGGCCACCTGCAGCTGTGGGGGCCCCGAGGGCATTCTGGGAAGGAAAACACCAGATAGGTTTGCAGTGCCTGCCTGCCCACAGCTCCAGGTGACTGAGCTATAAGCTTGCCATACCTTAAAAGGTACGTAGAAATGGACCATAGGGAAGTGGAGAGCTGAAAAAAGCCTTTGAAAAAGTTCACTGGGTAGAATTCCTATTAGAATGGAGATGACAGGAAAAAGAGCCGATGGGTTTGAAGATAGATCAACAGAAATGATCTATTTGAAGAGAAGAAAGAAAAAATTTTGAAACATAACTGTACCTCAGAGACCTGTTTAATAGCATCTTTTGTTATTATCTCAGAAGGAGAGGAGAATCTCTGGATGTAATGACTAGAAAAGTCCCTGGATTTGATAACAATTGATAATTTTACTGATTCATGGTGCAGGAAAACATCTCAGGCAGGAAAATCTGAAGATAGTTATGCTTATTGAAAATCACAGTCAAACTGTTTTTTAATGTTTAAAAAAAAACCCTGACCTGAGGATATGTTTATTGATTTGCGAGAGAGAGAGAGACAGACAGAGAGACAGACAGACAGACAGACAGACAGACATCAGTTGGTTGCCTCCCATGTGCACCCCAACCGAGGATGGAACCTGCAGCCTAGGGATGTGTTCTGACTGGGGATTGAACCCGGAGCCCGTAACCCACGGAGCCGCCCGACCAGGGCAAGAATGTGCAGCTTTGATGAGCCGCCTCTGCTGAAGTCAGAGGCATGAAAGGGAAGGAATGGGACCCTGGGACCTGGGTTTGGGGTGTTTGCATGAAAGCGCTTCTGCAGTTTGAGTCTCCAGATTTTCTAGAACATTCCAGGCTGAGAAAGGAGCTCTTTCCTCCTGGAGACCAACCAGGGCAGTTCACCAGGAGACATGCAGGACCTGGCTGATAGGCACCAGCCCGGTCTGGGGGGATGTGTGTGAGTGGGTTTAGAGGGTGTTGGGGAGAGTGGGAGAGATTGGGCATCAAATGATTCTTCAGATTCGGGTTTCAGGTCCTGGGAAGAACACTTAGGAGTGACAGGCTGTACACAGCCGTACTGCATTTTAATCTTAGGATCCTAACTTCTTTACCACTACTGGTCAAACCTTAACCAGGTGTAGACCTTGAGAATATGGAAAGCCTTAGGTCATAATCAGTCATCGAACCAGGGTTCACATGGAACTGAATGAAAGAAACAGTGATATCGCAAGAAGAATAAACTCAGTTATCATCTCTAAAGCCATGGACACTATCAAGATATTCCAAATCCATTCCCAAAATATGAGGATGATTATTGCACATGCCTTTCAGATGTATGCAAAGAATTGAAATTGCCACCAAATCCATTGAGTTGTCTCTCGGCGGGAGAATGTGGTTGTCTGACAGCCCCGTCGGTTTGGGAGGGTGGGCTTACGTGTCAGAGTTGAAGATGGATATTTCTGTGATGAGGGGCAGTGGCTTCCTATGGTCTTTCATTTGTAGCAGCACAATTGTAACATCACATAATAGACTATAGTCAGGGTATTTTAAATAACTTTATTCTTAAATTTAACAAGCCCTTATTAGAAATGCTTTGGTATCAATACAATAAAAAGATGCTGGTTCCCCGCACTGAATCATGTCAAGTAACTGGAAAAGTTAAGTATTCTTCCCAGCTATTTTTGCAATTTCTTTTTACAAATAACTACTGCTTATTCACATGAATTAATATGGATATAATTATAATTTTTTTGGATCTCAAAAAAAAAGAAAAGAAAAGAAAGAAACAAAATATCCGGCAGAGAAAGTTGCAAACATTTCTTAGTTTCTTCTCCAGGGGATGTTTACGTAGATGGCACACCTCTCAGATAACTTTTTTTCCCAGCTTTGCCATTCTCATCCTTAAAGCTGCAAATTAAAGGAAAAAACAGTTACAAAAAGCCTTCAGTTTAACTCTAAATGGCCATTTCATAGAATGCAGGAAAGTTGGAAACATACCTCGGGTGATTTTGTCCGACAACGTGAGCATTGTTTTAGTAGCATGAAAAGATAGTAGAAGTAATAAGCTAAGATTAACTTCGGACAGAAGCAGGCTCAGAACTAGAAGGAACCTATTTCTATAAAGATTACAAAAATTAGTAGCGCAAACATGGCATAAGTTGAGTAAATTTTAGTGCCCAGTTTCACTATTAGCCATAGATAAATTCCGTTCCGGCCCATGACTGTGTGGCACCGATTTCTGAGCTACGCACCACTACAAACAGGCACCAACACAGACTCCGGTTCACGGTTAGGTTATCATTTAACTCCTCAGACTTGGTTAGATCGAGGGGCTCCCATCTTTGGATAGAGAATGACAAACACAAAAATTGATCTAATGGAACAATGTGAACCGGTAATTAAAGTTGGAGTAATTATAAAATGCTTTTGTCAAGATAGAAGCATTTTCAAATAGCAAATATATATATATTTTGAGCATATTCCACCACTAAGGATATACTGGCGGTAGAAACTGATCGTTTAAAATGTCGATTTCGAATTCATAACACTCCTGTCAGGGTCTGGTATGGATGGGTGAGGCGTCCGACTGCGGGTGCCTCTGTCACGGTCCCGGAAGCTGAGAAGCTTGCAAGGCACCGATCGCTACATTTCGATTTAACCAACTGCGAAATTGTGGTTCATGAGAATGAAGAAGGGAAGGCACGGTCTCTTACTTTCTCAGCCATATATTGGTTGTCTATTAAAGGAAATGACCGGATCTCCAAGAAGCCCTGGTTCAGGAATAGGACACGGAACAGGAGTCCAGCACTGGAAGGAGACCATGATCATTTTCCTTGTCTCTCTACTGTTGTGCGAAGTTTTCACTTAAGTGGAAATAAAAGAGTGATCTTTCCCTTGGGACCTGAAGGGGCGTGATCACTCCCAGTGGGCAGGGTCAAGAATAGTCCCTTGCCTTTAGGATCAGACCAAGAGGGTGGGCTCTGTTGCTGGGAGGTATTGGGCACGGACGGCTGAGAACCCCGTCCTCCCACAGTGGGCGGCGAACTGAGGTGGAAGCAGGGCTTTTCAGCTTCTGCTCTTGGATTGTCTGGCTTCTGTCTTGCCCCACAGCAAAAAAGAGAGCAGGGCAAGTTTCATTTTAAAGGACCTTCTCAATGGGCTCTCTCCAACTCCGTGAGCATTGTTTCAGTAGCACAGAAAGACAGTCGAAATAACAAGCAACAGTTAGCGTGGGGCAGAAGCAGGCTGAGAACTAGAAGGGGCCTATTCCTATGAAGATGAGAAAAATGAGTAGAGTGGACAGAGCGTAAGTGACATTCAATGACGCTCTTAACGGGCATCTTGGACGCGTGTATCCCTAAGAGTGGGGCAACTCAGTCCCCATTCTCACTGCCCCATTCCTTCAGGGCAAATGTGGATTCTGGGCTGTCGGAGTGTGCCAGTTCCTTTCTCTGTGCCTGTGGAAATCGATGGTGTGAGTGCAAGGAGAGGTGTGGGGCCAGAGAGCGCGTGCGGGCAACGGGGAGCCCCGAAGGGCCGCAGCCGGCAACCTGGGTGGCCGGCTCTCTGTTTCACTTCTCCCTCCTGCTCCTCTATGCTCTCCACTGCCCTCCCCACGGCGACTCGGACTCATGGTCTGGCTGCTGCAGCTTGGAGGAGGAAAGTGCGCCCTACCCCTCAGCTTCTCTCGGCTCCTGGGGCTGCATTGGCTCCGACAGCACGCGAATCCCCCGGAGCACAGGGTCTCTGCCTCTCCCTCCTGGCATGCCCCTGGCACCTCGAAGAGGGAGCAGAACTGAAGAAGTGCCAGAATAAGTGGGTGAGGATGCCAGAGAAAACCAGCTGTCTAGTCGAGGGGCAGATAGTGGAGAAGTCCCAGTAAAATCTTGCCGGGGCTGCTCACGGTTGGGGCGTCTGGCGTTGGGCTGTGTCTTAGACCAGACTCTGTATTTCTGATAGCAGATAGACATGGCTTTGCCTAAATGTGCTTGTCCTGTCTTACCCCGTTCAAAGCTTTGATGGAAAAGAATTGTCTATAGGTTCTCCAGCCTCCACCTTTTCCATCCTTCTTCCTCTTTTGTGCTCTTTGCCAACGTAAGAACTGCTGTTAGCGAAGGCTTTCAAAACAGCATTTACACTCAGAGAAAAACAGTTCCAAACTATTATACCTTCCAGAAATATTTCTGTTTAGCAGGGGACCTGTTCCATAAATAAAGGAATTGACTGAAGTGCTGGATTTTCCAGTACTAACAACAGCATTTTGGGAGTGGGGGGGTGGGGCTAAGGGGAGAAGCTTAATCTACCCAGTGCTTGTGAAATTGAGGTATGTAGGTGACTATATATTCTCTGTATACTGACATCCCCTCAAGCGCTTATGTCAATATGATATACTTATTTAACAACCCATTAAAAACATATCAGCTCTGTAATCCATGTGCTGATCTAGAAAACAGCAATATAGAACAATATGAGGACAAGGAAGGAATTTGGAGCATTCTGTTTTTAAGATGCTTTGTATGATAGGACAGAGCCTTGCATTGTTACTTTGTCTGGAAGATGTCTTCCTGTTTTCATTATTTCCGTTTGGTGCCATGATTAGTGTTTTCTGGAAACATTAGTCACTTCCTGTCTTTTTCTGTGAGGTCAATGCGTTGACACAGTAGGGGTGAGGGGACCAAGGGTGTCCAGGAATAGCTGCCACCCAAGTTCAAAATCGGGAGGTTTCACGATGGGTGCTGTCATTGCTCTCGACCCAGCACCGTGTGTTCCCCTTATTTATTCTGAATTTAAGGTGCGAAGTTTGCTCAGCAAAGAAAACTCATTCTCAAAACAGAAAGGGACGTTTAGTTTTAGCAGGGTCCTTGTAGGGGACGTCCCATTCACCTCAGATCTAGGAAGATGATGTCAGTGTCCACGCACCAGGAGGCCAGACAGTCTTCCGATCATTAAGTTTACAGAATCGGTAAGCCTCACTTCACTCCGTAAGAGATGGGAATGGATCTGTTTTATTGTGTTTTAGGCAAACAGAGAGGATGCTTCTTGGGTGCAGAGGAGGAAAGCTTCCTGAGCTATACAGGAGGTGCGCACTTCTACGGAGTCATCACGCTCTGCTCGCTAGACTAGCAAGGACTCACTAGTTACTGCTTTTTAGTGAGAATTCCTCTGTTAGAGACATTTAAAATGACTGTCCCCGTCATATATCTAGTACCTGTATGTCTGGGTGATTTGACTCTGTCTTGTAAGTACAGAGACTACCACTGATATCCTCGGCTTCTTACTTAGTCGTTATAAATGATGAGTAGAATACGTTATTCCAGTGCTAACAAGGGATCTGAAGTTGAAGAACTACCACTTTTGTAGAAAAAGTGTTATTTGCCATTCAATGCTAAGAAAGATAGATAGCTATAAAACTTTCTAGAGAATGAGAAATGCAAATATATAGAAAATAGAAAATATAAATTTGCCGAGTTAGGGAAGACTATGCAAAATAAGATGTTATAGACGATGTACAACAGATAAATTGACATCCTATTTTAAAATGTAGAAAAATTAAGGAACTAAAATGAATAAAACTATGAAAGTAGAGAAAAACCAGGTATAGCCAAGTAATAAAATATTACATTGAAAATAAAATTTGTGTCTTGTTCCTTCTTGCGACAGTAAGGCAACTCGTTAGCATGTGTAGGAAGGTTAGGTCACAGAGAGGCCGGCGTCAGACTCTGGAGGGAAAAGACGCGACACCGGCGACACAACTTATCAGGGTCCACATACACGCAGACACAGTACGTCATCACACTAGAAGGCGGACTTTACGTTAGTGACGCCGGTCAGTGCAAGATCCAAATAAGGCCACAATGAAAGAAGATAATTTTTCCTCATCATTTGAATCGACTGAGTCACATACAGTGACAGTACGATCAGTGCTAATAACAGATCTTAGTGTGTATTAGTCTACAGGGTGGTCAGGAAAGCTGAAAGCAGGAGGGTTCGTCGACAGCCCAAAGACAAGACTGTCACAGGAGTAGACAGCAGCGGCAAGCCTTGCCGTGTTTATTACCTGTCAGGGACGGGTCCTCCGTTCCGTCCCCAGCACCCTGAAGAGCCTGCGGAGGCCGGTGGGCGGGGTGGCCCAAGCTTTCTTCTTGCTCTTGCAGGGAGATGGAGTTTTTGTGGGGAGGCGGACGGGGCGTGTTTTCGCGGGGGCTGACCTCCGTTCTCTTTCTCGGGAGCGGTGTTGGTCTGGCGGGCTGGCTGCCCTGGCCATGGGGAGTGGTGGGCTGCGGGGGCGGTTTCTCCTCCTCTGCTGTCCCCTCCCCCTCCTCCTCCTCATCGATTACAACCAGCTCAGCGTGGATGATCCCGTCGTAGCCCGTCAGAAGCCTCTTTTCTTCTTCATCGTCTTCTGCCTGCTGGTACCCCATAAAAATCATCGTCACGGGCCCTGCCCCGTCCACGTCTGGTGGCAGGGAATGGACGATATTGTATCTGACATCTTCCTCGTACCCCTGGAGAGCTGGCGAGGGGCCCTGGCCTTCTGCCTGCCCAGCGAGTGCTTCTCTGGGACTCAGCCTTGCCTTCGGGGAGGGCGCGCCCTTGTCCTGCATCCCGTCTGGCTCTTCCCAGGGAGCTGTCACCCTCCTCTGGAGGGTGTGGGGCATCTCCTCGGCTCGCTGAGCCACCGCTCGGGGATGAGGGATCGGCCGAACGGGACCGACGTGACTCCAGCCGTTGTCTCTGTCCTCGGGAAGCCTGTCGTCCACATGGGGTGTGGACGCACGGCTATCGTCTCCCAGTCCATTCGCTTTAGCCTTTATCCTTTCTTGAAAGTGTGGTCCAGGGGCGGCTTTCTCTCTCTGTGGAGTTGTAGGCCTGCAAAACGGATTGGCATAGACGGGCTCGTGATACTCTGTCGGGGACCTGGAGTTCCTCTCCGAGGCTTGTCTTAAGAGTTCCTCCACCTCAACGGGGCCCAGGCCGTCGGTGCCGTTGACGGCGGCCTGGCGATTCGAGCTCACCGCGTACACCGACTTCTGCCCGTCATCATAGACCTTGACTCCTGCACCTCTAAAGTCATCAGATGGGAGAGGTATTGACGACAGGACCGTGCTTTCTCCGGTCTTTGGGTCCTTTTTGACTTTGATTTCCATGGCGTACAGAGCTGTTGAGAGACAAATTTGACCTTTGATTTCAGTTCGCTTTTTCTCTCGTAAACTAGCCCACTTTCACGGGGTTTGTTTTTTATATTGAGTTCCCCTTTGATGGTTTCCATGGGAGATGTCTAGTTTTTCATTTCTGGTTCTATTCATTAACTACACGGTGACCAATACAGCAATGACGTGGGTTTTTATGTCAGGATGTATGAACTCAGTGGGAAAGTGGCGGGGGCTGGTGGGGGGAGGACCGGAGAAGAGAAGCATATGGTTTCACTGCAGGCCCAAAGATACGTTCTTTGTCATTAATAAATCCAGCGAGACAGATTTCTACCCTGTTACAGGTCTCGATGGGAGGAATCAGATCTCTTTAGGTAGGGAGGTATGTGCCTTACCTATGGCGAAGGCCTAGCAGAGGGCACACGTTTCATTCAGTTACCCCCTCGCTGCGCAGGTAGACCAGCAGCCCGGTAAAACCACAGAGGAGAGGTCCTCTAAGCATTCACCGCATGGAGATTATCCCTCCCTCCGCCGCCGGCTCACACGCCCCCGGGAGTCTGCAAACCGGACCACCGCTTACCCAGCGAGCGCGGGATGTCATAGCAAGTTGCTCACAGTTGACATTACAAAGTCTAAATTTGAGAACCTGCCTGTGGAGATGGATGACTCATATACCTTTTCTGTCTTGTTCCTCCTCTTCCGTTCCCTCATTTCTTTCCTTCCTTAATCTGGAAGGCACGTAGGATTTTGGAAGGTCGGGGATATTAGCATAGATGTCTTCAATCGACTCTGTAAAGTTAACATTAATTCAAAATACATCTAGGGTATATTTATAATAATGAACAAATTTCAGTGGGCATATAAAAAAAAAATCTTCACTGGACACAGACTAGAATGCTCAGAAACATACCTCTTATCGTTTCTTCCTTTTCCACCTTCACCGACTATAAGAAAAAAGAACTCTGTAAGATTAATACGGTTGAAAAATAAATTCTAAAGGCGGATCGGCTTTGAAGAATTATACACTATGTGTGGACTCACTTCAAGGAGAAATCATGGTTTTAAGGCCGGTTAATGCTCACCCGGATTATATCTTCCGTTGTCCTCTCAATTGACTTTAGTTTCTTTAAAATCGCCTCTTCATTAGTTGAGATTTGCAGTTCAGCCTTTTCAAGATCTTGAATCTCTCTCTCAAGCCTGACAACAAAAAGATACACTTTTTATTGCTTAAGACAGTACAGAGGCAGTGTTCTCAGCTATATCTTCCCCTCGTATAAACTTCCCGTGGAGTAGCGTGTGTAAGCGTCCCTCTGCCTTCTAGGGACACGGCATCACACCACACGCCACGAAGAGCACACAGAAGGTACCTGAATGCCAGGCTCGGATTGAACAATTTTCAATCCAAGTTTAAGAAAATATTCCTTTGGATGAAAGGAGTTCTTAGGTAAAGTATTTGACCCTTGCCCCATTTTCTTCATTGCGACGACTAATGTTACTTCCAAATGAAATAGAGAAATTTCTTTTATGAAGAGACTAAAGTTTAAAGTTGAGCCGAGGGAACAGTGCATCTGTAGTTTCCCCGTGTTTCTTACCCCAGTCTCCATATAAATCATTTGGGAAGAAACGTAATAATTTTTTCTAGCCAATCAACACTGTAGAACATTACAATTATTTAACTTGATTTAATAATCCTAGCTCTTTAACCCTGAAAGACCCTGTGTGTCCCCACACCAAGAATGGCACTTGGCTTTAACTTCACAGGTTCCTAAGGGTTGCGCCATATCGTGGGGCGTGGGTGAAGAGATGAGCAGTGGGCAAAACCTGGGGTGGCGGTCTCAGCTCCTGCTGTTTATAAAAAGTAAATGCCGGGGTGGGGTGGGGAATGGGCACACGTGACCTGACAAAGCATAAGGGAACTGACAGGGACACAGGGACTGAAGCATCTGAAATGGGACCATTGCGAACACCCTGAGCAGGTCTCCCGGCCAGTTCAGAGCTGCATGTCAGATTCAGGTTCACTGCCGGGTGTGGCATCACGGCAGGCGTCCTGTGTAAAAACCTACAGACACCGGCACCTGTGCACGTAGCCAGGCTGGCCCCCGGCAGCTGTGACACGCTTGTCATTTCTCAGCCAAATGCTCTTAAGCTCTCAAGTCAGCTGCCTGCGAGGACGGCTCATGAGAAGCGGCAGCTGGTCCTGGTGACGACAGCTGTGGGTGTCAGTGTCGGCGAAGGTGTCTTGTCGGTTTCCTTGGCTTCCTTCTTCAAGGTGGTCATGGACCTGGCAGCTTGAGGGCCCCGTGTGACTGTCACACCACTGACTTCCCTGGTTTTAGA
>PVJD01017732.1:0-16658 GCA_004026545.1 Mormoops blainvillei | reverse complement strand
TGTTACGAGCTAAGGTATAAAACGCAGAGTGAAGCCCTGGGAAGATGGAAGAGAAAGAAAAACAGCGAGCCATGTGGTATTGGCGTCGAGGGTGGCTCCATGAGCGGGGCGCGGGGGTGTGGGGGGCGAGCTCTGTGAATCCTTGGAAGTCAGGCAGAGTTTGGCTGATGGAAGGGAGCAGAGCGAGTTCAAGTCTGCAGGGGAAAATCTCAGTTTTGGTAAACTCTGGAACATTTGTCCCCAAAATATTTATTCAACATCAGTGGAGTTAATGTCTTCACACTGGTGGAGGAATTGGACCACTTCGGGTGGGAGATGAACAGGGTGTTGTGTCTGTAACTACGGGCTCCACCAGGGGGCGCGCTGTTGGGTTTGGGGATCATCTTTCTCTTCATTCAGTAGACAAGGACTGAGGACCCCGCCTAGTATGTGATAATCCTGAGCCGCGTTCCAGGCTGAACGAGCAGAACAAAATAAACACCAAGGACACGGAAAAGTGACCAGGGTTAATGACACGCAATGGGATCCAACATCTAACAGGGCCAAGTAACGGGGGTTAGAGCAATGCAGAGGAGAAGCCCCAAACTCAGGCTCGGGAACTCAGAAACAGTCGGGATGAGGAAGAAGAAGAAGAGGGGTTACCCGCGCACGGCCACGGGGGGTGGAGGACGCGTGTCTAGGTGGCGGGAGTAACTTGGGGAGCAAGCCTACCTGCCCGTGTTAAAGCACCCCGAGTTGTTCTGTTCGTCCGGGGCGGAGAGACAGGAGCTGAGGCTGGAGACGTACACCGGGCAGGCGCTAAGTGGGAAGACACTGGTGAGCTATGGCACAGAACCTGGACTTTGTCCCGGGGACAGTGGCGAGTCGGTGATTTTACACTGGAGGTCGGCAGCACTGTATCTGTTTCGGAAACGCGTGCAGGCTGCAGTGTGGACGACGGGCTGGATGGCCCAGGGTCGGAGCTGATGCTATTGCTACAGCGTTGTCATTACCACACAAAACGGGAAAGGGAAAATCACGTGCCCTCCAGTCTCCTCCGTCCACGCCTCTTTTCTGTCCCTTGCTTCAAGATGACAAACTCTTCCTTCGGGGACAGGGGACTCTGATTCTGCCTGGGTAGACCCCAGCAACGGGCAGCTGGCCGCTCGGATTTCTGTCTGCGCAAGTCCTAGCCCGCGGGGAGGGCGACTGAAAGCATGTAAAACCACCACGCGGTTCAGCACAACTACACTGTGGAGGGGAAACACCAGGGAATCATAGTAATTCAATTCGAGATCCGCTGGGAGCTTCGGTGATGGCTGCTGTGGCTGCTTAGAGAAGCTGCGTGAGGCACGGAGGCCATCGCCATACCCACGGAAGGACAAACTTAAAATGTCCTCTCCGACGACGCTTCCGCCACCCCCTCGAACAATATTTCAGACCCTGGGACAAAGGCAAGTGGTGTGTGTGATAAGGAATCACATTCAGGCCACGCATGGCCTTTGGCGTGGAGTCCAGGGGCCCCAGAGTTCATTTTCCTTTTTTCTTTTCTTTTCTTTTCTTTTCTTTTCTTTTCTTTTCTTTCTTTTTCTTTTTTCTTTTCTTTTCTTTTCTTTTCTTTTCTTTTCTTTTCTTTTCTTTTCTTTCCTTTCCTTTCCTTTCCTTTCCTTTCCTTTCCTTTCCTTTCCTTTCCTTTCTTTCCTTTCCTTTCCTTTCCTTTCCTTTCCTTTCCTTTCCTTTCCTTTTCTTTCATCTCAGGCAGCAGAGGAGCAAAACTGATCTAATTCCACACATTGTACTTGTAGTAAATTTAAAAGTACTTAAAATGTTATCTTTGAAAATGAGATAATACAAGGGGACATCTGTGCACTTTTTTATCCTGAGATCCTGAGCATCCGGCAGCATCCGAGTCAATAGGGCTCTCCGTGTGATTACAGGTGCTTAATATGCACAATTAATTAAATGCTGATTCCTGTCGTCGCACTGCCAAATAGAAATACTATCTGGGGAGGGCTGTCTTATAGGGTGACGAGGCTAAGGGTGCAAATGTTGCAACACCATCCAAACGAGGAAGGAAGCCATTCTGGAGCTTTCCTAAAAATAGCCTACTGTACTGACAGAGGAAATTAGAAGTGCATGTTCTGTTCACCAAAGTCGGCCATCCGTTCCCTTCCAAATGGTTGCGCTCACTCCCAAACTGCTCTGACTGAGACAAAAGGAGCTTCAGTCCGGGGAGAATAAGAAACTGGTGGACCTTCTGTTCTTCAGACCACAGGTCCTCTCTTCCTTACTGTCATGCGAGTGGACACCATTAAGTGCATAAACAAGAAGTCAGGGGGATAAATCAACATTAAAGAGAGGGTCCGACATTAGAAACACGTTGTAGGATAGCATTCTGTAATATTTAACACGTGCTTCTTCACATCAATGCACACACTGAATTTGGCTTTAGGAACAGAATGTCTTTGATGGCATTTTTGGAATTCTTGTCGCGATCCGTTACTTTTAGGTCCATATCCCACTTGTACGGAACCGTTCACACGGAAAGAGAGATGCCCTTGGAAAGAGAAGAGAGTGGGTGTGCTCCACGGGGCGGACTGTCTGGTTCCTGGAAAGCAGGAACGGCTTTGTGGGTGCTGCAGCTAAGACTGGCCCTCGTGAGCCCAGGATGACTTAGGGGCCCGCCTGGCATGGAGGCCGCCCAGACACGCCAGTGATGTGGCTGTGGCGGGCAGATGAGGATTCCACGACACCGGAGCAGGTGAGCCGAGGCCTTCCATTTCTGCGAGAGTAGCTAGAGGATTTATCGGGCAACAGCCTTCCCCTAGTTGCCCTTTACCAGCATTCGGAACCCCTTGGAACATGAAGGGCCCCCCATTTGCAGGGGGAGCTCCTGATACTGAAACTGCAGCGGAAAGGATCCCCGGGGCTCAGCTGTTCTGCTTTGCTGGCCGGAAGCCTTGAGAACGTTCTCCGGGGGCCCTTCCCGGAGCTGCCCTGTCTCTCCATCTGTGCTGAACAGTAACCTCCACTGAGGACGCAGGCTTCTGGTTCTCACCCCCAAGCGTCGGCGGTGAGGGCCTCTGAGCTCCCAGGGCAAAGTTGGGAAGGGTGGACCGAATACAGAAAAAAAGAGTCTTTGTGACCTGACTGGCTTAAGCCAGCTGGTTATAAGTCTCAGGTGTCCCTGTCTGCGGTCGCCCCCACGATAAGATCTGACAACCAAAGTTGCTCACCTGTTAATGAACCGCTCCCAGGTGGCTAACCCATCTAGCGCCCTCTAGAGGAAGGGCATTTTTACACCTCAAGGACAGCAAAATGGTATAATTAGTTTCAGTTTTGTGAATATACCAAGAACGGCCAGGTGGGGTCAGGCATAGCCATTAACCAACTGTAGGCTTCTCTGGGCCTCTTTGGTTTCATTGTGTTAAAATTAGAGGTTTTCCTGGCTGGTGTGGCTCAGTGGATTGAGTGCCAGCCTGAGAACCAAAGTGTTGCCAGTTCAATTCCCAGTCAGAGCACATACTTAGGTTGTGGGTTCGGTCCCCGCGTGGGGCTGTGCATGGAAGGCATCTGATCGATGTTTCTCTTTCACATTGATGTTTCTCTCTTTCCCTCCTTCCCTGTCTAAAACTGATAAACATGTTTTTTAAAAAAACAACAAGAAGAAACAATACATATTCCAGAAACATGCCAAGTGAGGCCACACTGCTCTCGGGAGGGACTTGCCAAGCCTTCTGTCCCAGAAAACCCCGTGCAGGCTCCAGTTCAGGAAGCCAAGGTCCCCCCTGTATCAGTCCCTGCGCCTGTGTATCTGAGAGAGGACAACAGAATGATTCCAATAACCTGTCTGTAGAGAAAGTCTTTTCTATCCAAAATTCTATTTTGAAGTAATAATTCCGGGTGTGAAACGTGGGTTTAATCAGTGGGGTGGAGCCACAAGCCTCTTTCCCGTTTCTACTGTCAGATTTCTTCCTGTCACAGCCACTTTAAAAAATAAAGTTGGTTAATACTTAGCTGGCTTGGGGCTATGACTAGGTCTGATCCCATCTGGTATCAAAACGTGAAGCTCGTGGCTACTTCATAGCTTCCCCCCCGTACCCCCTCCCAGCTCGGGGTCCCCCTCCCCCTGCTCGGAACCCTGAGGTGGGAAGAGCGGGCGCACTGAGTGCTGCCCTTCCTGCGCCTGCTCCCCGGCTCCGCCGCGCTCAGGGAGAGGCAGAGATCAGACGCGCGGGCGGGCACAGACCAGCGTCCAGGCGCTCTCTCCTGGCCAGTGCCCACGTGCTGTGATGCCTGCCCACCTGGCAGGCATTGGACGCTGACCGATTTTGTCATGGTGTCATGGAAGGTTCTTCGGAGCCCTCCCCGTCCCAGCGCCACACCTCGGACATCCCCTCCCCCGACACGGGCGATGGGCTCTGCCGCAGGCTTTGGGGACCCCGCTCTCCCTTAGGCGCCCGCTCCGGCAGAACGGAAGATTCCCGGGGCATAACTGTGTGAGCATTGCCTTGTTCTCCCCCTCCGCAGCCGCCCCGTCTCGGCACCCTGCTTTCCTCTCCTCGTGGGAATCCAGCCCGCTC
Source organism: Mormoops blainvillei (assembly GCA_004026545.1). Lineage (NCBI taxonomy): Eukaryota > Metazoa > Chordata > Mammalia > Chiroptera > Mormoopidae > Mormoops > Mormoops blainvillei. The sequence goes on along the minus strand of PVJD01017732.1, from coordinate 12,096 downwards.
CCTCCAGTGGCCACGGGCCGCCCCCGTTAGAGGCCAGTGGCTCGAACTTCATCCATGCCACTTACCATCCATAATGCTTGAAGTTGTTTCCATCAAACTTCTATTTTTTGAATCGTTTCAGACTTACGGAGAAGCTGTGAGGCTAGTAGGGGGCACTTCCCCACGTGTACGTCCTATGCCTAGTCTGTCCTGCTGCTTTCTTGCTAGGACGGTGCATCTGTCACCATCGGTGAACCCATACTGACACGATTAATATCCGAAGTCCTCACTGCACTTAGTTTTGGCCAAATGTTCTTTCTCTGCCCCAGGACACGACATTGCATTTAGTCGTCTTGTCTTCTTAGGCTTCTCTCGGCTGTGACAGATTCTCGAACTTTCCTGTTCAGACCTTGGTAGCTTTGAGGACTACTGGTCAGGCGGTTGGTAGAATGCCCCCCGACTGGGGTTTGCATGGTGGTCTTCTCTGATTAGACTCGGGTTGTAAGTTTTTAGGAGGGAGAACTTGAAGCTGAAGTGCCATTTTCACCGTGTCATATCAAGGGTATGAAAGCGAGAAGCTGCTCAAAATTAAGAAGACGCATCGCTGTCAATGTTGACTTCGACAGCCTGCTGAGGTGGCGTTTGTCAGATTTCTCCACTGGAGAGGTCCTTTTCTCCCCTTTCCGTACGGTGTTGTCTGGCAGGACGTCACTATGTGAAGTCTGCACTGCAGGGGTGGGGGTTACTCTCCACTTCCTTGGGGGTAAAGCATCTACATGAATTACTTAGAATTCTGATGTGTAGGAGATGTGTCTCTTCCCTCCCGTCTATTTATTTACTCATTTATTTATTTGCCACATATGCCAATAAGGACTCATGGGTATTTATTTTATACTTTGGGCTATAATCCAGCTCATGTTTACTGCTTAGATTGTTCTGCCTTTGCCCATTGGGAGCTCTTTCAGCCAGTTGGCTCCTGGGTCTCTTTTACAGACCCCAGCACTGCGTGTTTTTCCTTCCTTCCTTCCTTCCTTCCTTCCTTCCTTCCTTCCTTCCTTCCTTCCTTCCTTCCTTCTTCCCTTCCTCCCTTCTTCCTTGCCTTCCTCCCTCCCTCCCTCCTTCCCTTGCTTCCTTACCATCTGGCACCACAAGTGGCCCCAGGCTCATCTCCTGAATTCCCCGACATCATGCCCTCATTTGCTTTGTCACTTTTCTCCAGATTCTGTGCCCGTCTCGTGTGCGTAGGTTAGAATTGCAAATGCTGTGGCAATTAGTGTGTTTTTGTAGCAGGACAGTGATTGACATGAGAGACTGCTCCGATAATCTTCAGTGTTAATGAAACTTCATTTAGAGAAGATAAAAATTAGATTCATTATGCATTATTTAATTATACAGCTACTTATGAGCTGTATGTATGAATGGAGAAAAGAGATAAGCCAAAGTCATTTCTGCTTCACTTGATAGAGTCGGACACCCACAAGGAGATACCTGCCCCCTCCCTCATGGAAAACTTTAAGCAAGTGGTGGGTCTACTCATTCTGTCCTGAGCTCTGGCTGAACAGGGATTGAGGAAGGCCTATATTTGTCCAAAAGCTCTATACAATAAATATTCAGGAGTTGCTGACACATGAAATTTCAAAAAATATTCCTACTGCAAATATGCAGCATAGTTTATCTGGCTTATTTAAAAATATCTGTTCATGCCCTGGCTGGTATAGCTCAGTGGATTGAGCACCGGCCTGTGAACCAAAGGGTTGTCGGTTCGATTCCCAGTCAGGGCACACACCTGGGTTGCAGGCCAGGTCCCCAGTAGGGAGCACACAGGAGGCAACCACACATTGATGTTTTTCTCCCTCTCTTTCTCCTTCTCTTTTTCTAAAAATAAACAAAGAAATAAAAATCTTTTAAAATATGTGTTCATCAGGCTATGGAATCTTTGGTTTGACACAGTCAAGTTTACAACATTCCATTTATTACCATTTCTACCCAAACTTAAACCTTCCCAATGAAGCCTAGTTTTCATAAGAAAGCTTATGTGATGATTAGCAAAAGAATTCCCTGCACCATGAAATCTGATGGTCAACAATTAATTGAAAGTTAGGAGACTGGAATTCTTTTGGTGAATTAATATATATGGCAGATTAAGAGTGTGTTAATTGTCAACATTAAACTGCAAGGAAAAAAACACCAATGAAAGGCTTCTTTAAGAATATCTCGATTTCCTAAGAAAATAGGCCGATATGTAATATTATGCCCTTACTCGAGAGAGAGTCCAATAAACTGACGATATGAAATGGCCTCAAAAGAAAAGGTCGATTTACGGCAGCACACCCTTCCCTCTCCGGTTCCTCTCTTGTCTTTTGGTTGCCCCCGGCCATTCCACCGTTAATTAGCACTTCCATCTCTGGAGTGACAGGAATAAAGACAGTAATTCCTGACACACTTTATGAGGCCAACATCACCCTGATACCAAAACCTGGCCAGGACAACACACAACAAGGAAACTGCGGAACAGTGCTGCTGATGAGTACAGGTGCAAAAATCCCAAATGAAAGGCTAGCAAGCCAAATACAGTGCGTTACAAAAAATCATACATCGCAGCCAAGTGGGGTTTATTACAGGGGCACGTTGACAAAACAAGGAATAAAAATCATCTGATCTTCTCAATAGATGCAGAAAAAACATTTAACAAGATACAATATCGATTTATGATAAAAACAGCCAATAAAATGGGTACCGAAGGAAAGTGCCTCAACATAATAAAGGTCATATGTGACAAGCCCTCCGCTGACAGCATACGCGATCGAGAAAAACTGAAAGCTTTTCCTTTAAAGTCAGAAACAAGGATGCCCACTCTCACCACTCTTACTCAGCAGAGCTCCCGCAGTCCTAGCCAGGGCACTCAGGCAAGAGTAAGAGAGAAAAGGCATCCAACTTGGGAATGAAGAAGACTAACGGTCATTATATGCAGATGAAATGGTGCTATACGCAGGAAACCCTGAAGACTCCACCCCAAAAACTATTCGAACGAGTGAATTCAGTGAAGTTGCAGGATACAAATCAACGTACAGGAATCTGTTGCATTTCTATACACCAAGAAGGAGAAATTCAGAAAACAATCTCATTTACAATTGTATCAAAAAGCATAAAATACCTAGGAATAAATTTAACCAAAGAGGTGAATTACCTTCACTCTGAGAAGTATAAGACATTAGAGAACTTAACGATAAAAATAAATGGAAGGATGTACCCTGCTCATGGATTGGAAGGATTAATATTGTTAAAATAGCCCTACTGCCTAAAGCAATCTACAAGCTCAGTGCAATTCCTACCAAATTACCAACGATGTTCTTCTCAGGATTAGCGCAACTAACCCTAAAATTTACATGGAACCACAAAACGCCTTGAATAGCTAAAGAAATCTTGAGAAAGAACAAAATGGGAGGTATTATGCCTACTGATATCAAACTATAAAGCTACAATAATCAAAACAACATGGTACTGGCATAAAAACAGATACATATTTATCAATGGAAGAGAACAGAGAGCCCAGAAATAAGTTCTCACTTATACGGTCAATTAATCTACATTATTCTTATGGCAATGTCAATGAGCAAAAAATATCCCTTTAAAAAAAAAGATTTTATTTTTTTATTTTTTTAGACAGAGGGTAACGGAGGGAGAAAGAGAGGGAGAGAACCATCAATATGTGGTTGCCTCTCATGCGCCCCCTACTGGGGACCTGGCCCTCAACCCAGGTGTGTGTCGTGATTGGGAATTGAACCAGCCACCCTTTAGTTCACAGGCCAATGCTCAATCCACTGAGCTATACCAGCCGGAGCCCAATTAGCGAAAAATACTCTATATGGCCTGTGTCTGATCAGGCCAGCGCTTGACTGTAAGTAAGGGAAATCCCAATTCCTGTGACTTAAACAATCGGGATCCGCCCAGGAGAAGCCTGGCGGCAGCAGGCTGCCAGTGTCGTCAGAGCCAGGGCCGCTGTTTTTGTGGCCTTCACCTCGCGCATTTTACCTCGAAGTTGCAAAATAGCTGCTGCAGTTCCAGACGTCACGCCTTTGAGTGGAAGCGGAGATTGTCACCCCAAAATGTGCCTTTGGGGATGTCGATCATTTGAAGCTGATTATATATTTAAGAAGCAAAAGACCCGGACAGAGCCTTTGAGCCTCCCTGTTCCTTGCCTGCCTGAAGGAGTTCAGCTAGAAAGACTAACCAAAGGCAGGGGGGTATCACCATAGCCTACTATAAACAAAATGTGGCAGAGAGGGGGAAATGGAGCATCTGCTGGTGAGACTCTTCTCTGTGTCCCACTGTTTCTGGGTGGTTCCGGCAAGAATTCATTTACCACACGTCTGCGCTTTCTCATTTGCCTGTGAGTTGCCCAACTGCCCCCGAAGGCGCAGCCCACTGCCTCTGTCTCCTTAGCCCAGAATGGCACGGGTTGGCCAAAAAGTTCATTTCACTCTTGCTGTCAAATAAAAGACACATTTTTCATTTTCACTAATGACTTCGTAGATTTGGACATTTTGAAGATATCTCCCGTGTGGTAGAACCTTGATTGTTCTCAGTTAATGTGCCTGTTGGGCTGCTATCAACTGGCCTGCCGGGCCATGGAGCGTCATCCAGCCGGAGATCTCCAGCACGAAGTTCGCAAACCACTTTTGACACGTTTGATCAATCACAGCACCTTCTCCAAACACGGCGCACATCTTTGACTGCATTTCAGTTGTGTGTTTCCCTTTCTTGAAATAATAAAGCGTAATATGCCAAAAAGTCATGTAGTTCCTCCCATCTTCAGTGTTAAAATGGCTACACAAAAATTCACCAACTTTGGCAAGTCTTTTTAAATGCATGCTGACATGAGAGTTGTCACAATACAATATAACAAAACTGTTTCAAATGAAGTTAAAGAGAATGAAGCGCTACTAGAGCCATCGTATGGAAGAAACAGAACAAACGTTTTAGCCGACCCAATATATAAGCCTCAACTGCCCGATGTGTCCCCAGGTCCTGTGGTCTCAGGGAGCCCCTGTAGGCACGTATGTAATACATGTAGTCATTTTCTCCTGTTAATCTATCTCTTGGTAATTTGATCCTTAGACCAGCCAGAAGCACTTAAAAGGGTAGAAGAAAATGTGTTTTTTCCTACCTCACATCTGCAAGGAAGGAGGAGAGCAGAGAGGCAAAGGGTGACGCCAGTGGCCTCTGTCCATTTTCACCAGGACTGCAAAAGCTTTGCTAGGAAGGCCCGTGAACGTCCACCTTTGTTCAGCTGGCCACAGCTGAAGCACTGTGCTGACTGTCACGGAGGCCTGACCTGCACGTATTTAGGCAAAGGCGTTTGCTCTTAACAAAACGCAGGTCCTGGTAGCAAAAAGGAAGTGCAGGAACATTTCCTAGGCGGCTCAAAGTGTCTGCCACAGTTAATATCATTTATGAATTATATGGTTGGTTGCATTAGATACTCAAAAGAAGTCCATGAATACTCATTAAACATTAGATAAGCAATAAGCGTCGCAGGAATATTTCATAGGCAACTGAAAGTGGCTGCCACCGTTAACATTGGTTATGAATTATATAGTCGGTCGCATGACTCCAGAGAAGCCCATTAGCAGCCATTAAACATCAGCTAAGAAAAAGCAACATTCGCCTGCTCTTTTGATGTGAATAAGCTGGTGGGTGGCAAGGTCTGTATTCAGAAAGCCATTATCCTGTCGACTGCCCTCGGCCCATTTCTGATTGCGTCCCGGATAACCGGCCTAAAAAAACATCTCGCCCCCAGAGCATGGCTGCATCCTTTTTAGAATACTGTATTTTGCCATGTATAATGCACACTTTTTTCCCTAAGGTTTTGAGGGGGAAAAAAGGGTGCACATTATACATGGGTGGCACTAATTCTGTAGCTATAGAAATGTTCTCATTCTCTTATTTATGCTTATGCATTCAAAGTATAACTCTAGAAAGCAATAACGATATCCGCATGCAAAATAATACCCTGGAATACGATCATCGGTTTTGTTTCTAAATACAAGTAAATAAATAATTGCATTAAAAAATTAAAACAAAAGACTTTTTCCCCGGACAGTTTGGACCCAAAACGTGGTTACGCAGTATACACGGTGAAATATGGTCATTATTCTGCATTCCTAAATCCTAGTCGTTACTAGGACTTATATTTAGTACTGATATTTAATGCTGATATTAAATATTCTCAAAATTAGCCCAACTGCGCTGCTAACAAACGTGCGTTTAGATCCCAGACAGGCCTAACTCTCATCGACCCCTGCCACGCTTGTGGGGGGAAGGCGGCAGCACGAGGACTTCGGCCTATGAATCAGCACGGGCTTTATTATAATTAGAGATGTTGAATGAGACGTCCCCAGATGTACCATTCTGATCAGTTACAGAAGACAGCACGCCGTAGACCAAGGGGCAGTGCCCTCCGTTCCTGCCTTGCGCGCCACGGTCCTTCCGCTTGTGCTCATGAACAGCTGCCCAGTAGGGGCCACGTAACAGAGAAGGCAGGCCCAGACGCCACATTCCAGACTTCGCTAGGGCACTAACTCGCCCCGCTGAACAGACCCAGCCTGACCTGTGACCTCGAGCAGCTGTCATTTCAGTGGGTTTTCCTTTCTTTCTTTCTTTTCTTTCTTTTTTTTTTTACCATTGTTTCATTCTGCACTGTAGATGTATTACATTGCATCTATTATTCATGTGAATCCTGGAGCAAAACTAATCTTCCTGCCATGTCACCTCATCTTTCTGTCACACTCCCCTCCTGGCCATGTCTTCCCCAGAACATTCTCCACGGAAACATTTGTTATGCAATCAGCCGACAGTGTAAACTTCACCCTATGAGCTGAACTCGGCCCTGGCTTGGGAAGGGCAAGGAAAATCACGTTTTAGAATGTGGAGTTGAAAATCTGAACAATTCCAGTGCATCTGAAACACAGACAATGACGTTTCCCAGGCAGCCGGATGCCAAACAGTGAGTGATACTTAACTTAGTAACGCTGTAGCATGTTTAGCTCATCAGTGTCATTGGGATAGAACAGAAAAAGATTCCATGGTCTTCCTGAGCCACGGTTAGACTGTAGGCTAAACTCCTCGGGTGTTCGAAGAACTAAAAGTTTGAAATGCGGTTGTATGATCTCATGATCACCTGAGATGCTTCCTTAAAAAAGAGCTAGTGGGACAGCCACCGTTTGCCCTTCTGTAGGGATCCCTTCCTCTATCCCACTGCTGAGAGCTCGGCTGGAGCCCCTGACACAACCCTGGGTCATGAGGATAAAAGTGACATCTCAGGAATGGTAGCCTAGTGCCCTGGGTCCCCGAGGACTTGGGGACCACCCGTGGCTTTCTCTTTGGGCACCTCTCTGTGCTAGAGAAACGAGCTGCTCTCTCGTCCATGCCACTCCTATTGAGGATCTCTATTATCCACAGCCACACACAATGCGGACAGATACAAGCTCAGGTGAAAACAGTAACAGTAATAGGTAACCGCTGTTGACCTCCTACTTCATCAGACACTGTGTGGAGCCCTTGATCCGCATTATCCTCCGGAATCTTTATGACAACCCTACGAGGGCACTACTATTTTACAGAGGAGAAAACTGGCACCGGAGGAAGCCCGCTAACTTGCCCCGGCGGTGCAGTCCGTAGGCAGCGGGAATGCGTCGCACTCCTAGGCAACCCCCACCAGGGCTCCAAGCACAAGCCACAGGGGGAAACACCTTTGTGGCCTTGACTCTTGGTTCCTCTGTGTAGTACACTTATCTCATTTCCAGCAGCATTTTTGTTTCATTTTTTTGGATCTTCTCTACTTCCAAACACCCTACCTGCTAACCAGTTGAAAAGCAGATCATCAACTAGATGAGAGGTGTTACAAGAATGATATCTAAAATACAAGGATATAGAAACCTTCAAAGTAAAAGGCAGAAGGAATTATATTAAGCCAGTCATTGTGCAGATATGTTAGTATCAGAGGAAATACTTGAAGGCAAAATTGTTATTTAGAAATAAAAAGATAGCCCTGACTGGCATGGCTCAGTTGATTGGGTGTCATCTGGCAAAGCACAGGGTTGCTGGTTCGAATCACAGTCAGGGCACATGCCTGGGTTGTGGGTTTGGTCCCCAGTTTGGACGCATAAGAGAGGCAACTGATGGTTGTTCCTCCCACACATTGATGTTTCTCTCATCTCCTTCTCCCTCCTTGCCTCTCTCTCTCTCTAAAAATAAATAAAATCTTTAGAAACAAAAAGATATACTATAAAATGAAAAGAAGTTAAAATTCACCAGGTGATAACCAATTCTAAATTTATATGTACCTGATAATATGGTCTCAAATATACCGAAGCGAAAATTACCAGATTTACCACAAGACAACCCAGCAGTACAGCAGAGAATTTCAATACTCCTCTCTCAGAAACTAATCGAGGTAAGAAATTAAGAGCATCGACTTCCGGCCAAGATGGAGGCACAGGTAGATACACTTTGTCTGCTCACACAACCAAAAGAACAACAACAAATTAAAAAACAAAAAATAATCAGAACTGCCAGAAAGTTGAACTGTACGGAAGTCCGACCACCAAGGAGTTAAAGAAGAAACTCATCCAGGCCAGGTAGGAGGGGCGGAGACAGGCAGCCGGGGCGGAGGGGACGCGGCAAGGCGGCGGCTGGCGGGCCAGGTGGTCCCACGCTTGCGGGTGGATAAACCGGGAGGAACAACTGGGGAGTAAGAGAGACGTGAAACCCAGGGTTTGGGCGCAGGAAAAGAAAGCCTAAAAACCTCTGCTGGTAAAAACCTGTGGGGGTTGCGGCGCAGGAGAAAACGCCAGTCTCACAGGAGAGCTCGTTTGAGAGACACACAGGGTCCTAGAACGCACACAAACCCACCCACCTGGGAATCAGCACCAGAAGGTCCGGGTTTGCTTGTGGGGAGCGGAGGAAGCGACCAAGAGCTGCCAAGAGCCAAGCAGGCGGCACTGTTCCCTCTCTGAGGCCCCCCCGCCGCAGACAGCGCCACAGGGCAGTGACGTGCATTGCCCCGCCCTGGCAAGTACCTAAGGCTCCGCCCCTCAAACGTCATAGGTGCGCAAAAAGAATATGGCGCAAGGGAAAGAACAGATCAAAGCTCCAAAAATAGAACTAAGCAATGAAGAGATAGCCAACCTAACAGATGCAGACTTCAAAACACTGGTAATCTGGATGCTCACAGAATTGGTGGAGTATGTTTGCAATATGGAGGAAAAAGGGAAGGCTGTGCAAAGTGAAATAAAGAAAAATATACAGGAAACCAACAGTGAAGGGAAGGAAACCGGGACTCAAATCAACGATTTGGAGCAGAAAAAAGAAACATTCAACCAGAACAGAATGAAGAAATAAGAATTCAAAAAAAATGAGGAGAGGCTGAGGAACCTCTGGGACAACTTTAAACATTCCAACATCCAAATCATAGTAGTGCCAGGAGGAGAAGAGGAAGAGCAAGACATTGGAAACTTATTTGAAAAAATAATGAAGGAGAACTTCCCCACCTTGGCAAAGGAAGTAGACTTCTAGGAAGTCCAGGAAGCTCAGAGAGTCCCAAAGAAGCTGGACCCAAGGAAGCTCACACCAAGGCACATCATCATTACATTACCCAAGCTTAAAGATAAGGAGAGAGTCTTAAAAGCAGCAAGAGAAAAGGAGACAGTTACCCTCAAAGGAGTTCCCATAAGACTATCAGCTGATTTCTCAAAAGAAACCTTCCAGGCAAGAAGGGGCTAGAAAGAAGTATTCAAAGTCACGAAAGACAAGGACCTACATCCAAGAATAACTCTATCTGGCAAAGCTGTCATTTAGAATGGAAGGGCAGATAAAGTGCTTCCCAGACAAAGTAAAGTTAAAGGAGTTCATCATCACCAAACCCTTATTAAATGAAATATTAAGGGGACTAATCTAAGAAAAAGATGATGATATAAACTATGAACAGTAAAATGACAACAAACTCACAACTATCAACTGAACCTAAAAAAACGAAAACAAAAACAAACTAAGCAAACTGCTAGAACAGGAACAGAATCACAGAAATGGAGATCACATGGAGGGTTATCAGCAGGGCGGGAGTGGGGGGTGAATGGGGGAAAAGGTATGGGGAATAAGAAGCATAATTGGTAGGCACAAAACAGACAGCGGGAGGTTGGGAATAGTACAGGAAATGGAGAAGCCAAAGAGCTAATACATGCGACCCATGGACATGAACTAAGGGAGGGAATGCTGGTGGGAGGGGGTGTGCAGGGTAGAGGGGAATAAAGGGGAGATAAAATAGGACAACTGTAATAGAATAATCAATAAAATACATTTTAAAAAATTAAGAACATAGAAGATTTTATTTGAAATACAATTAACCAGCTCAACCTCATGGATATCCCACCAGTGAGAATAACATTCTCCTTATTGATAAGGGTCTATGAAACATTTTCAAAAACTGGTCAATTATTGAGCCACAAAATAACTCTCAATACATTAAAAGAATCAGCATCGCCCTAGCTGGTGTAGCTCAGTGGATTGAGTGTCTGCCTGCAAACCAATGGGTTGCTGGTTCAATTCCCCAGTCAGGGCACATGCCTGGGTTGCAGTCCAGGTCCTCAGTAGGGGGCATGTGAGAGGCAACCACACACTGATGTTTCTCTCCCTCTCTTTCTCCCTCCCTTCCCTTCTGTCTATAAATAAAATAAATACAAAATTTTTAAAAAGGATTCAGCATGGATATATTTTTAAGATGTAGAAGACAGATTTTTGGGGGAGATGGATTAGATGTAATAAAAACAGAACCATCAAGGGCAACTGGTCAATTTTGGTTTAAGAATGGGCCAGATGCTCATGTCATTCACTGAGCCTGCAAATACAAGGCAGGTCACAGGTATGAAATCTGGGGTGTGGGAAATAGCAGCCCAGACGTCTGTGTTGACCAAGTTAGGCTACAGATAACCATTGAATATAAAAATGAAGATACCATGTAGGCCCTTCAGGAGAGAAATCAAGTTTGATATACAGTTTAGAGAATCCTTGATATAAAAATAATATTTAACCACAAGATAAAGTCACCTAAAAAAATCAGTTTTTGATAGAAAAGAACTGAGGCAGGGAGAAGTCCACACTTAGAGGTCAAGATGAGCACAAGAAAAGCAAAAGGGACTGAGATGAAGTAGCCAGTGAAGCATGAAGAGAGCCGGGACAGCGTAGTGTCAGGGACCCCAAGATTCGCTCTTACAGAGGGAAGAAGAGTTTGAGGGGTCAATTAGATAAGAACAGAGAAGGGGCCGCTGGATTTGGCAGCAGGGAAACCCCGTTGTGCTTAATGAAACAGCCTCCACGGAGCGGTGCGAAGGAAGCCCACGTGGAGGGGGCTGGCCCCGAAGGCACGGTATGGGAGTAAAACGGTCGCTATAGCCAGCTCTTTCTAGAAGTGCAGCCGTGGAGACAAGTAGAGTGATAAGGGGCGTATGATAGCGATACAGAGCGAAGGGAGGGGCTTTTACACACAGGATACGTGAAAGCAGGTTATTAAGCCCATGGGAATGACGTTGTATAAAGGGGCATCCTGGGACAACGCTCTCGAGAAGCCCCGAGAAGATGGGATCCACAGCAAAGAAGCAGCGCTGGACTTGAACGAGAACAACTTCAACCCTAGGAATGAGAGGAGAGGCAAAGCAGGTGGCGGCCAAGGCAGGTAGCTGGAGGGTGCGGAGGCCGTTCTTGTCTCATTTCCGTTATTTTCTCAAGGATGCATGCAGTCAAGTCATAAATTGCTAGCTAAGATACAGAGGAAGCGGATGAGAATTTTAAGGCGGGGAAGGTGTGGAACGGCTCTTTGGAAGTGAGAGCTGGAGCATGCCAGGCTAGCAGGATTGCCTGGTGCCGAGCGGCGCCCCTCTGAGCGTTGCAGCCACAGACGGAACGTGAAACCAGCAGCCGTGGGCGGCTTGAGTGTGCAGCTGCAGAATCGGTGGGGGGCGGGGTTCAACCAGGGCTGGGCCGATGCCCAGGATGCGGTGACAGACCACAGAGAGGGACAGGAGAGTTCACGCTGTTCGGCAGGCAGTGAGGACCGTGTCCCCT
>PVJD01017731.1:0-16661 GCA_004026545.1 Mormoops blainvillei | reverse complement strand
TTTATTATAGATGTCAACTTACAGAGTAGTTACAGGAACTTGTCCATAGTCTCTCAGAACTAGGAACAGGGCACAGAAATCTCGCTCCTGACTTTCTATTAACCACTGGAGATGCCTGAAAATTTCTAGAGTACGAAGAGATATTGACAGCTATCATGGTCCAGCCCTCATTCCCAGACATGCTTACATCTAAGTGAATTTCAGTGGGACTCAGGTCCAGGGCATCCTTTCCCCTAATCTTCTTAGCAAAGTATATCAATTGTTTTACCTTAAAACTTTTCTATTTCTCTTAATTCCTTTTCCTTCTTTCTTATTTTTAAAGATTTTATTTATTTTTAGAGAGAGGGGAAAGGAGGGAAAGAAGGAGAGAACCATCGATGCTCAAGAGAGATATCGATCGGTTGCCTCTCACATGCCCCCTACTGGGGAACGGGCCCCAACCCGAGCATGTGCCATGATGAAGAACTGAACCAGCCACATTTCAGTTTTCAGGCTGGCACTCAATCCACTAAGCCACAACAGCCAAAGCTCATTTTTTTAAAAATTGAGGTATAATTGACATATATTAGTTTCAGATGTACAACATATTGATTCAATATTTACATATATTGTGAAAATAGTCACCACAATTAGTCTAGTTAACATCACCCTACAGTTACAGATTTTTCTTATGATGAGAACTTTTTAAAAATGCTCACTCGAGGGTATGTTTATTGATTTGAGAGAGAAACATCAATTGGTTGCCTCCCACATGCACCCTAACTGGGGATGGAACCCACAACCTAGGTGTATGCCCTGGCTGAGAACTGAACCTGCAACCTTTTGGTGTATGGAACTATGCTTCAACAAATTGAGCCACCCTGCCAGGGTGTGATGAGAATTAAGATTTACTCTCTTAGCAACTTCCAAATTTGCAGTATATTAACCATAGTCATAATGTTGTACATTACACCCCCACACCGCATTTATAACTGAGGGGTTGTACCTTTTGACTTCCGTTACCCATCCCCGCACCCCCTTCAACCCCACCCTACCCCCAAATCCCCCTCCCCCCCCTGCACACACAATCCCTAGAATGAAGTGGAAAGCATCCTGAAAGTGAGAGCTCATTGCTTTTATTACTCTTCTTCGGAAAATGCAGTGGTGGTGTGACTATCTCTTGGCTATTTTTTTTTATCAATTATTGCTCCGAAATGAAAAGAGCAGGTTTGAAGAGATCAATTTTCCTTACGTCATGTGGTTTTTGGTTTTGTGCTTCTCTCATAATGCCTTTAAATGATGTGCCATGTTTGTTTTTTATTCAATAAGTCAGTGAACATTTACAAAGCCCCAAGCCAGACACTGTGCTAAGCTCCGGGGAACAACACTGAACAAACAACTCCTAGCTCTCATGGGTTTTTCTACCAACTGGGTCGAGAAGCCAATAAATCAATATGTAATATATGCAACAATATACGGCTATGAAGAGAAACAAACAAGGAGTATGGGAGGCAAGCAGTCCCAAGCTCTAAGTAAACCCAAACTTTACACGGTGCTAGAAAGAAATATTCTACTTCCCTCTTTTCCGTCTTTGCAGGTTGTTGTGTGATCAAACAATAGATGCTTTCTCAGCTCACTCCAAGCCACTTTCTTAGGTTCGTGGCCTTCCACCTTCTCTGACCAGGCACTTACTTCAGATATTCATAAAAATCACAGAACCATGGGATAGCCACCAGCCCCCCCAAAAACGTGAAGCCCCACCCCCACCCTATCCTCCTTCCCACTCTCCTCCCCTCCGCTGCTGTTTCTGTCGGGGCCTGTGTCTCAGGCAACATGGCTCTCAGTGTGTGAGCATCGCCCACCTCCACAGTTTTCTGTGAAAATCCCATTATTTCTGAGAGGAAAACATGTTAGAAAGGTCCAAAGGCAACTTGGTTACGTAGGAATTTTTAGAGTAGCGAAGGAATACAGTATTAAAGGAGATGGCATTCAGGCGAATGATAGCTTCCTACTACTGCAGACCCTAAGGCTGAAATCTGAATGAAAATGTCTTGAGGAAAAATGCAAATTTTTCCTTTCTTTAATTGATATGGAAAAAATTGGCCAGCTGTTCCCGGAGCGCTCCTCACTGAAGGCGGCCGGCAGCCATTCAGGAGAGTTCGTTTTGCAACAGCTCTTTTCCTCAGACAAAGCCTTCTTGTAAGTCCCTCTGCTGCGCCCAATAACCACGATAGGAATAAGAAAAATGGAGCTGCTGCTGCTGCTGCTGCCGCCGCCCGTCAAGCAGCCAGACAAAAGCAGCGGGGAGGCCGCTCCACGCCAGAGGGCACAACACCCTAACATGTTTCCACCACGTCCTTAAAATGAAGTATCCCAATATTATTGTAACGCGGGAGACGCGTGGAGGAGACAGCCAACCCCGACCACTCTCCTCGCCCGCTCTTTTCTGGCGGGCAGGGACGGGCAGACACCTCTGCAAGGGGCGGAGACAGCCGGGCAGCCTGCGTTTCACCTCTCCGCTCAGGCTCAGGGAGCAGCGCCCGCGCCAACGACTCCGCGCCTCGGGAAGTAGTGCCGTCCGCGCGGAGGGAAACTTCCGGGCGGCGCCGGGTGAAACGCCCGGGTGCGCGGCGTGCTTCACTGTCCGTCAGGTGACGCGTCCGCAGAAGCGAGGCTGAGGCTTCCCCAGCCCACCCTCGGCGTGGGAAGACGGCGGCTGTCCTGCGTCTGCTCAGGAAGTGCCCGCCGCCCAGCTGGAGCAAGCAGCCAGCGAGGCGGGTGGCTGGGGTGGGGGAGGCCGAGGAGGCAGCGGCTCCGGTACCTTCGGTCAAAGCCTGCACGCGGTCAGGCCCTCTCTGACCCTTGAAGCTTGACAGCAGGTGCCTGCACAGGTTGGGCTTCGGACCGTGGCGGGCTTGGCAGCCGGGCTGAATGACTGGCAGGACTCGGCCCGGCGCCCGCTCCCCAAACTCCTCCGTTGGGTGCCCGAGCCCCCGGCCCCTCGACTGGGAAGCGGGACAGTTGTGAGCGCTCCAAGTGAGACGATGCAGGTTAACATGCCCGCATGTAACATACACAGTAATTTCTCCAAAATGCAGTGAGGCACAAAAAGGGACACTATTAACACACGCGGCAACATGGATGCATCTCAAAACATTATGCTGGGGAGGGGAAGGTAAACGCAAAAGACCATAGTCATTCTGTTTCTATGAAATTCTAGAGGAGACAAAACTAGTTACGGGAAGCAGTTGCCTGTGGAAGGGTGAAAACGGAGGAGAATGGAATGACAGGAGCACTCCTTGGGGTAACAGGAAAATTCTACATCTTGAGGAGGAGATGAGTCAGGATGAAGACAGTTGCCAAAATGCATCACACTGTAGTCCTCAAATAGGTGAATTTTAATATATTCCATCACACCACACCTCAAAAAAGTTAGGAGTAAAAGAGCTAAAGTAGTGGCTGTGAGTAGTTGAGGAACAGACGACAGGTTGGTGGGGGGGAAATAAGATTTACAAAATCCAAGCGCCAAATGAGTGCTGTTTCTGAATTCAGTGGCTCCTTGTTCCCCGAGAATCAGTGAACACCAGCACAGGAATAGCTCAGGTCCAAGAAAGACACACTACACCACACCCAGTTTATGCACCTTCCCGGATTTGGTGGATCCCACCCCTACTACCTCTCATTTTAGCCTCTAGCTCAGCGCAGAGGTCTGGACTCTGCTGCTGCGGCTTCCGGTCAGGACAACCTGCCTGGGGTGAGGGTCGGGCTTCAGCCTGGCCTCTGTCACACCAAAGCTCTGATGGAGGTTCTGGCTCCTCCCACCAGCGCTAGACTCGGGTGAAAAACCGTGCGGATCCCTCAGCATGCTCTTCCTTCCCTTGCAATTGAAGGGAAGGATCAGCAAGAAGTAACCAGGATATACACTCCTCTCCCTCTGCTTGGACAGAGGGTGTCAAGTCATGACGGTTCTGCATGGCTTGTCTGGAACCTACCCTTTGGGACTGAGCAGTGAGCTGTAGTTTCTTGTGAAATTGTTTTCAGCTCAGTGCTGCATCTCCGTGTATTTTTGCTTTTCTTTGCCTTTCCCCTCACCCATACTGCCCTGGGATTGCCCCTGCTAATAAAATCTTAATACTTAAACTTGGCCTCACGCTCTGCTCTCTAGGTAATCCTTTAGCAGCACTTGGGTTTTAGGTCTCTGCCTCATGGACAATTTCACAGCCACAGTAACAAACAAAATTAAAATTAATAACAACATTAAGATTATTTTGGGCTCTGGTTTAATGTCCTATTAGCCCTAAACTGCTACTTTAAAAGGCATCCAGTTGAGATCTGCTAAATACAACTGCTAGATACATACAGTTATAAATACATATCTCTGTTTGAAGCTGGTAGAGATAAAAGTTTGGTTTTCCATTTATTGGTGCCCAGTAGTGTTTCCTCTCAAAAAAAAATTTCTAGACCAGAGGCACTTACAATGTTTTCAACATTTGGAAGTATGAAAAACTTGAGATGCGAGTGGGTGCAAAACAAAGAAAATACTTTTCAATCATGATTATAAAGCTGTTAGTGGGGGTGGGGATGTCTAGTTAAATACTTTTAGTTCACTCATAAAGTCATGTTCTATCTTAAAATCTTATCAGGGAAGGCTATGTTACAGCTTTTAAAAGGAACTATTTCTGGTACAGAATGCTTTGCAAAACAACTTTTCTTTGCATTATTTTAAATACTGAAGACGTCAGTAAGTTCGGGTTTAATGATAGCCACTGGCATTCCAGCCTCCTGTTTATTGTCAAGTTTGTCAGATCTTTTCTTCCCTCCCACCTGGCTTGCCAACCATCTGTAACTTGATCAACAGTAATTTGAGATGGGACAGGCGAGGGTCGTATGTTAAATAGGACATTTCCACTTTCCTGACCACAAAATCCTCCCTTTCCTGGCCACTTAAACACTGTTACATAATCTACAAACACATGGATCTGATGATCTGAGACATGTGTTGGCAAAGGTCACACCTGCAAATCTACCTTTCTATTGTCACAATATTTTTTTTATCAGACTTATTTTTCTAGTTTATAATCTGGCCTATTAGAGCATTCAAAAATTATTTTTTAAAGCATGTTCTGCCTACATCCATATCATCATAGTGAATTGGTTTTTGCGGAGAAAATTTTATCATCCTATCATGTGAACAATATTTAATCTTTGCATTTGAAAAATGTTTTATCTGAGGTTAATTCCAATCATGAAGTCAGGCTATACTCATAATGTATTTAAATACCTCTCACAAAAAGAAAAAAATATTTTTTAATATTTTTTCATGAGTTACAAACATGTAGTATCTGAGGACATCCCATTAAACAAACATGAGAGCTTCTGTTTAAATCCTGGCACTTGATTTTTTCCAAATATGTGAGGGCAGATAACATTCTAGCAAATATACAGGTTTTATATACAGGGGTGGGCAATAGTAAGTTTACAGCTGTGAGTATGCAAAACACAGTTTATTCTAGTATTATTATTTATTAATTGTATTACAACTGTAAACCTACTTTTGCCCATCCCTTTATACAAATAGATGTTGACCCCTTCCGTATGGGTTGTAAGCTTGCTGTAATTATATTGCCATTACTCAAATATTTTTAGAATTCTTTAGAAATTTGTCACAAGAGACTGAGTCACATTCTTTTAAATGGATATCATCAGTATAGCAAGTCTTCCTCTCTGAGAGTAAATTTTTTAGAAATACCCAAAAGTCATTTGAAACCAGACCAAGCTTAGTAACATTGTTTAGCAGGGGAAAATTGAACACAAAGAATAAAAATAAGTGAACTAAGTAGTATTTTTTAAAAAATTAAACTGTGAGAAAAGGAAAATTAAGGAATGATGAAGCAGAAATTAATGAATTAGAAAAAAACAAAAAACAATTATTGATCAATTCCAAATTTTTTTTGGAAAAAATTGGAAGAAAGTAGAGAAATATGTGGTAAATCTATTTAATAAAAGAGAGAGAGGGCTCTGGCCAGGTAGCTCAGGTGGTTAGAGCATTGTCTGTCCCAAGGTTCAGGGCACATATAAGAACCGACCAATGAATATATAAATAGTGGAACAGCAAATTGATGTTTCCTTCTCTCCTCTCTCTCTCTCCTCTCCCCCTCTTTCTATCTCTTTCTTCTCCCTGTTCTCTCTCTTTTAAAATCAATAAATTAAAAAGAGAAAGAGAATATAAAACAATTATAAAGGAGACATAACAAATACAGAGAAGTTTGGGTTTATTTTTTAAATTATATAAGATACTGTGTGTAGTTAATTAAATGCTAAAACATTTGTTTTCTGGAAAAATGTAAATCACTCAAATTGAATCAAGAAGAAGTAAAAATCCAAGTAGGTTAAAACCAGAGAAGAAATCAAAAAAGCCTCAATCAGCCCTAGACATTATATGGGCAAAGTCTCGCAAAATTTGAAGGACATATAATTCCCTTTCTAAATGCATAAAGATATTAAAATTTAATTCATTTTATGAATCAAATGTAACTATTATAAAATCTATCAGAATGGTACAAAAACACTCAAAAAATATAAACTCACATAAGAAAACCAATGCCAGAATTTCCCATAAAATTATCATTAAATTCAATGAAGTAAGTCATTTTTAACATGACCAGATAAATTTTATCCTTGAAAAACCAGAATATTTTTATAATACTAAGACAATTAGAATAAATCATACATTTAGGTCACATAAGAAAATAATGCTGTCATCTCAATAGATGATAAAAATCTAACACTGCCTCCTGATTAAAACAACTAAATTTTAAAAAGATCAACTCTTAGTAAATATTAAATTAATAGCCAACATCCTATCTTTTAGTAAGATTTTATAAAAATAATAGTCTCAATTGTAACAGCCAAACTAAGGAAGAGGAGAAAGCATAAAGTTAATTCCTCAACCTCCCAACACCATTCGTCCTTCTCCCTCCTAGAGGTAATGTCTATTAACAGTTTCTTACATATCCTTCCAGAAATTTTCCATGTACATAAAAGCATACGGCTATTTCCTTTGAAAAAATCAAATAGAGGCATAGTATACATATTGTTCTGCACTTGTCTTTTCCATTGTATAAATTAACTTT
Organism: Mormoops blainvillei; assembly: GCA_004026545.1. Lineage (NCBI taxonomy): Eukaryota > Metazoa > Chordata > Mammalia > Chiroptera > Mormoopidae > Mormoops > Mormoops blainvillei. Next base: position 9,549 of record PVJD01017731.1, on the reverse strand, counting down.
GACATCTATCCACATCAGTACATAAATATACCAAAATTTTTCATAACAGCCGAGTACCAGTATGTAAATGCACTATTTTTCACTAAGCAATGGGAGCCTTTAGGCTATTTTCTAGTTTTCTACAATTGTATTCAGTTACAGTGATCATTCTTGAATATCTTTGCCTATTGGGGCTGGTGTACTTATAGGATTAATGTCTAGCAATAGAATTGCTAGATCTATTTTTGAATAGATATTTTCAAATTAAAATAGCATATAAAAGGTTAGCTTAATTTATAATTCCACTAAGAGTATATGCAAAATTTTTGATAACTTTTGAGGCTAGATGATGGGTACATAAGAATTCATCTTACTTTAAGGTATATGTTTAAATTTCCATACTTATTGATATAACAGTAGAGTCTTTAAAATCAGTCACAAAGATGGCTGCTATTCTTTTTTTCCTCATAGATTGCCTGCTATTCTTTAAAATTATGCTGAAATAATTTTGTAATGAGATAATAAACAGAAATAGTAACTAAAATATTGGAAAGCTAAAGAAAAACTTTCATTTGCAGGTGATACTTTTGCCTAAAAAACTCAAGAGACCTGATTGAAAAGCTATTACAATAACTTGTTGGAAAATATATGAAGATCCTATTCACATATAAATAATACTGGCAAGAACTGCAAGGGATCTATACAAAAGAGAGAAAGAGGCAGGAAACACAAGAACAAAAAGATTTTTAATAAATTGAGAAATCTGTTATACTCTGAGATACAATTTTCTATTTTTTTAATTTGTGATTTTAACCAAAATTCCAATGGGATTTTTTTGAAGTTCAAAAACATTAATTTCCACTCAGGGGAAAAAATCATGGGAGAGTAACCAGACTACTTTTGAAAAGAAAGAGTAATAACAGGAGATTCACTGTACCAGATGTTAATATATATTATAAACCCACAATAATTACAATGATTTTGAACTACTGAGAAAAAATTGATACATAGATTAATATTTCAGAACAGATAGCTTTGACATAAAATTCAATATACCAGTAAATGAAGCATCACCAATTAGGAGGACATGGATTATTCAATAACTAGTACCAGGAAGACCAGCCAATCATTTGGGAGGGAAAAAAAAACAGATCAGATGCTCACTTCATGCTACATACTGAAATACATTCCAGATGGAGTAAAGAGGCAAATGTGAAAATGAAACTGTAAAAGAATTAAAAAATATATATAAATGAATATATAAGTGATGCTTGGATAGGAAAGAACTAACCACAAAACAGTGGAAGAAATCACTAGATGTATCTGCATAAGCATCTGTATGTCAAAAAATTATAAATAATATTGAATGTAAGTTGCAAAGTAGAAAGCTATTTGTCACAAATATCATAAAATGGCGGAGCTATTATTTGCACCAAGGTCCTTAAAAGTCTTCTCAAAGAAGTTATTTCAGCACCTTTTGGGCAACAACAGCATTGTATTATGGACACAGACTCAGAAGGAACCACTTCAAGGAGAGAGTTCATTAAGAAGGACCATTTGCCCCATTTTTAGAATGCTGGAATTTTGTTGTCTGTATGTTTTGTTTTGTTTGTTTCCACCTCATTTCATGTGTAGAAGGTGATGTTTGGATTACAAATTCCTTTTTATCCATTTTTTTTCCGAAAGCAGCCCCAGAATATTGTGCTTTCCTAGATCCTCTGGAAGAGATTCATTTGATTTAGCTCATTACAAGCCCTGGAGTGGGTATTCTTACTTTCCCCATTGTCTAGATTAGGGAGGATGTATATTTGTGACTTTAAATACAAATAGGGAGCAAACTGAAATATCAACATAAATTATTCAAAATAAAGTCATCGCCAGAAGAGAAGCTAAGCGCAAGGAATGAACACAATTTGGAGAAAGAGAGGCAACTGTTAAAAAGTACCTGACAATCCTCAAGTACAGTGCTCAGCTGGGATTTTTACACCCCACTCCTACCCTTGGCTGTTGCAGACCACAACAACGGATAGAGCTTAGCTTTGCAATGTGCCCAAATGAAGACGAGTCCCAGAGGCCTCTGGCAGGAGGCTGTGAAGAAGCTGGCTGACCTCAATGGGTAATACCGTCTGATGTCTGCACTTGTGTTAGTATTTATTGGGACTTAAAATGGGGTTTTAAGGGTGTTCTGACCTCATTAATATGCATGAATTTTCTCATATAACCATCGCCAAACAAACCCTGGATTTAGGTGTTTTTAAGATCTCCATTTTCCACATTAGTAAACTGGAACACTGAAATTACATAGTTTGCTGAAGTTCACACAGCTGGAAAAATGTTACAAGCTATATTTGAGCCAGGTAGTTGGAGCTGGAGCCCAAGCTCCTTGGCCACATATTAACCATGTACAAAGAAAGCCCTTTCATCCACAAGAGCTCCTTTGACCTTCACAATTTTGTGTGGAGGTCAGGAAATATTCTCCCCAATTTATAATAAGGCAGCGGGAAGCCAAAAATGAGTTATTGGGATTAGTATATATTTTTTAATGATCTGAAAGAAGCTGACAGCAGAGCATGGATGGACATGTGGTAAGGGATGACTGGGGCGGGGAACAAGGCTTAAGATCGAGATTAGAAACAAGATTTGGATCAGAGAAAGAAGTGCCCTGAACTTTAAATGGATTAAACACAAATTGCATGGGGGTGAAGAGAGCTGGTAACAGAGAAGAGGAGGTTATCCTGAGCATGGTGAGAATAAAAATTATTCCGGTTCACAAGCCATCAGGTCTATAATGAAGCTAGATGATGAACAGTGAAAAAAAATCATCCCCAGCATTCTCGTCATGTTGAACTCAGCAGCTACCTTCTTGAAATATTAGCTCCTTTTCCATGTCATTGTTTGCCTAAGAATCCTGTTGTTAAATTTATATCTCTGTTTATTTACCTGCCCTTTGTTTGTTTAGATAACAAATCTAGAAGTGTCAAAACTACCAAAATTAAGCTCCCATTGCACAATAGGATTTTCACCTAGTTTTTAAATAAAATCATGATTAATAAAGTTTATATAAATACTTTTAGAATTTACTTCTATAGAACTAAAACAGAATTAGTTAGCTTCTGAACTTGTTGCTTGCTTTATCACATTATTTTTTGTATTCCATATATTGTGAATTCAAAGGAACTTTACAAGAAACATGCATGTTCTGAGGAACTTATATAAAACAATCTATGTTAAATGCAGTGGACTTCCATACATTTAAAAGTTAAAAAAAATAAAGAATTCTTTTGTTATATGACTGTTGTCCACACATTTATCTGATTTTTGTTCAAGTCTGAATTGATAGGTATCAGAAAAGATATATATATTCTCTAGTTATTTCAACATTAAAAAAAAATCAATATGCATCATCAACTGCAAGGGAAATTCTTTTACCTACTGGAAATTACAGCATTAACCTCTAGTTTTATGTAATGTAATATCAGTACCATAAATCTTATTTATTATGATAAATAAGATGATCTCTTTGGGTATAAACATTTTAATAAATTTCCATCTAAATCCTCTCTCAAAAGTAGGTAAATTCCATGCACTAAGCCCTTTCTAACTTCTCCTTCCTGCTCCAAACATGCATTCTTTCTTCCTACAATAATTTTTTGTCATCAAAATCCTTTAGTAACCTATAGTAACCAAACAGGTTTCCTGTATTTGATCTCAAATAGTTAAAAAGAAAAAAATTGGGGGATTGTTCAGATTGAAATATTTGGTTATGCCTCAGGGGAAAAAAATAAAAGGCATTCTTAATCCATGGTTTTAACAACACTGTTCTGATTTTTTTTTAATTGCTGGTGCTGGCATGAATGAAAGATAGGATGATTCATCTAATGAGTATTTGAATGCTGTTGGAAAACTGTACAGAAAATCCAGGTGAGTTAAATGAGAAAGAGATCAGGGGCTTGTGGGGAAATGTAGTCAGAGAATGAAAAGAGAGCTTCTATGTATGGAGGAAAACAAACATAAGTTTGAACTCTAATATTTAAAGCCTGCTATAGGCCAGTGACATATGACACCAGGACAGGAGAAGAGCCAAGGGTGAAAAGTTTTGTAAGCTGACTATTAAATAGATGTAACTCACTGACAAGTGTGCCCATGTGGGATTTTAATTACTGAGACATCTGTTTAGGGAAGTGTACTACTAAACGGCGTTCAAATACAGAGATAAAATTACGTGGGGAGGAGAGTGAAGATGACATTCATGACTCAGAAAGGAGAGCTATCGGCCAGGGGAAAATCAATCCCAGCTTTACATCTCGCCAACAGAGAAGCAATTATTTTAGATGTGGGGCTGGTTAGCATCCTAGGTCATGAATTTAATTAAATAAACCGCAAGTGGCAGAAAACAGAGCAAATCGCTGTATTTAACTGACAATAAGACATGCTGCAAATAAATGGTTCAAATTCCTCCTCTTATCTTTCCCTCCTCCCTCACAGTTTGGGGTAGTTTTCTTAAATTCACAACTCTTCCTTTTTCTAGTTTAGCTTTTCTTCCCCAGTGTCATCCAATAAACTCATCTAAATAGGTAGCTTGAACCAGAGGCAGTATTTGCCTTCCACATTCTCACAATGAGATAACGTATTTGGGAAGATGAAAGAAATGGGCAAGAATTAAGTCACTATTTGAGTTCATTCCTTGGGCTCAATTAAAAAGCTTTTGGAACCAAAGAGAAGACCATGTGGCCCTCTTGTTGGCAATTAGCACCTTGGAAGGTAAAGAAAGGCGGAGGGAAGGAGACTCACAATAAGTCACTGGGGCAAGAACTGTAGAAGAATTTCCAAGCAGGGAAGAGGGCAAAGAGAAAGCACTCAGCTTTTGAAATAAATATTTTAAAACCAATTTTACTCAGTGTGGCCCCTGGTAGCCCTGCGCTGAGCTCCAGCCAAGAGTTGGCAGCCCCTTTGGTCCATAGCTGACTCTCAGTAGAAAAGTGATTGGTTTTAGAGCCTCCACCTCACTTTCCCATGTAGCTTTCCTTCCCATATCTCACCACTTCCTTTAGCAACACCATCATTCTTCCATCAAACAACTTAGATACATTGTTTCTTCTAAAATACATTGTTTCCTCTAAAATGCTTTCCTGTTCTTTGCAAATAAAGAAGCCAACTGGAGAGACCTTAAGTAAAAGTTAAATTGCTGGGCAGATGCTCTGTTATGTCATGGAACCCAAGAAAGAGTTAACCAACCAAGCCTTCCTCAGGGAGAACTAGATGATGACAGTTCTTAGGACCCCAGAAGCTGAAATCCGCTAATTCTTCCAAAGACTGCCATTAAAGACTTAGCTACCACCTTCCAATCACTGGCTCTCTGTGTAAATTCCAAAATTCCCAGGAGAATTTGATTTTCATTCTCTCTCTCTTCCCCTCCCTTTCCTTCATCCCTCCCTCTCTCTCTCTCTGTCTCTCTCTCTCATTGTGTGTATTCAAGCTCATGCTGTTTAATAAAATCATCCTACAGTGTGGATTCATTCCTTTAAAACTGGCTATTCTTGCTACCGTTTTAAAATCCTAAGAACTATTTCAGGCACTGCTAACTTGAGTTGAGTGGATGTGGCAGACAGTACAGTCAGACTTCATTCAATGCCAAGTGTGAATAAAGTGGCAGCAATCTTGACAGGATAGAGTTTGAAAAGAGCCTATTCTTGCTTGGTTGAGCTACACTTTCAAAATGTCCTGGCCAAAGTCCCCTCAAGGGGGCCCAAAACAAGGCTGGTTTGTGAACCTCTGCAGCCTCATTCATTCATTCATTCAGTCAGTCAGTCAGTCAGTCAGTCAGTCAGTCAGTCAGTCAGTCATTACTTACTGATCCCCTACAGAGTGGCAGGTAACTTGCCAAGTGATGTGTTAGATACAAAGAAGCATGGTTCCCGCCCTCATGGTACTTAAACCCAGACCTGTATCTCTTGTGTGAGCAACAATTAAGAGCTTCTAAGAATAAACTTTCACATAAATGTTGGTTTTTAACTCCCTCCCCTGCCCTCTTAAATGAGAAGCCCAAGGATTTTGTCTGAGCTATGAGGCAATCTCATTGTTAATGAGGCTAAGATTTCACTCCTTGTATTCAGAGAATTAGGACACTTCAGGTGAGAACTGAGATCAGCTTGCAATTAAGCACAGCCAGGTGTCACTTATTTTTATGATGTGACTTGAAGGGTATGATGATGCTGGGTGGTATGGACCTGCTTTTTAAAAAATAACTGATTTTTTTCCCCAGCTGAACCAAATCGTTAACTGAGTGCAATTTTTAAAATTGTAGTCATTTTCCCTAACCTCAGGTGGAGCACACTTTGGAAGACACCTGCTAAGCTGCCAGAGTAAAGTCAGGGGCTTCAAATTAGCAAGAACTGCTAATGCCACAGAGAGTTTACCCAGGACTATGTGTGCCAAGTGTCTGGAACTTTAGCTTGGGTTTAGATCTGAGAAAATTTGATGTTCTGGCTTGGTTTGATTCCAATTTGAATTAGTTGCCCAAGAGTTCTTAATTTTTTTTTTTTTGGTTCAACTTGCGGTGTTAATTTTAAGGTTTAGGAAATTATTAAGGGCCATTCTAGTTGTGGGTTGAGTACTTAATTCAGTTTATATCTGTGGTAAGGCTATAAAAGGTGTGACTACTAAACAGCAGCGGCTGGAGGAGGGGTACATTGGCCTTTGGTCCTGAAGAGGACATGTGCATAGGTGGAGCGTTAGAGTATCTATTACAGTTCACCCCTTGTGGTGCTCCGATCCACTTGCTTCTTACAGTAAGTTCTAGCCACCTAGTCACCAGCAGCTCCAGGACTCTGGTTGGCCTTTACTGCTGAGGAAACACAAGAAAGTGGGAAAACTTCAGTTGCTGCAGCTGCAATGAATCTCAATCCTGAAGTAACATGCTTTATTCCCTTCTCCACTATCCATTGTAGATTTGCCTCAGCCTCAGCTAGCACCCATGCTGGTCTAGTCAGATTACACCATAGATATGAACACCGTAGTTGTGAACCTAGCACAAGATGGCGTGGGGATCTGGGTCATCAGCTGATAGAACTTTATTATGTCCTTTGGCCCTGTTTACATCCAGTCTTATATATGCCACTTCCATTTCGTGGTGGATTGCTGGTGGGCCCACCCAATTTATGACTTGTTGGATCTGACAGCACCCAGCTTATGTTTTCTCTGGCTGCCAAGTTACTATTATGTCCCATGGTCAGATACTCCATCTCAATCAAGGATCATTAGACTATAAGGACATCTATTTGAATGGTATATAGATCTTTACTAGGGATAGTATGACCTTGTTTCAGAATCCTACAAGTCTATGTTGTGGTTCTCCAAGTGGGATTACTGGTAGCTCTACATAGCATCTTTTCACACCACAGATAACCTTTAACACCATAGAGTTTGCTAAGTGATATGGCGGGGCTTTTTACACTGGTGCCTAGACCTGCTGCAGAGCCAGTCTTTTACAAACTCTGTCAACTGGTATGAGCATTGAGACAATACCCTGAAGTGCATGGGAAATAATCACTGAACACAATTTATGGAGTTGTTTCAGGTTCCATTCTCATAGGGACCAGCCTCCTGTTAGCCAATGGGTTCTAGAGCTGAGAATTGATTCAGGTTTGGAAACTGAGATTGCTTCCCAATTAACCACAGTGACAATGAATTTTTGTTGGGGCAGCTGCCCTTAGCCTGTTGACCACCCATTCTTGATTTTATTTTATAAATATTGAGTTCTATTAACCATCATTATAACTCTCTATGGACTGGGACCCTGGATGCCACACCAATTTTACAACTCATTGCCATAATTGCAACTTTGATTCTGACAGTTATTTACTCTCACTTGGCCACTATTGTTTCTGGAACCTCTCATCCATATTAAGGAGCCCAGCTCTGTAACAGTGTCTCCTCCAGTCAACCCTGGCAAATGGAAGAATACCACCATTGAAATTCTCAGTGATCCTTACCCTTCAAACAATGTATTCCTTATTACTTTGGTAAATGGTGTTTACTCTGGAATTTTGAACACAGTCAGCTGGTGGGTTTTCCATCCCTACATGCTGAAGTGCATATCCACCCCTATCACCCATTTGATATCCTTTTCCAGTTGGCTAGACAGTTGTGGCATTTCCATTTCACTTAGAGTGGGCTGTTGATTTCTCTAAACTTCCAAGAGCCATTCTCAAACCTGGGATCCTTCTTAGGGTGATAAATGTTTATCCTGGGAGAGTGTTCCCAGGATCAATAAATTCTTCCTAATCCAAATTTAGTCAGTGTTCTTCCTGATTATACTGCTATTTTTGAGCTGAATTTTCCCCTTTTGTGTGCAAAAAAGATGCTAAAATGTTCTCTGAATAAGGGCTATCCCAGCCCATGTTCTGGGATGAGTAAAGGTGAATGGAGCCCCAGCAGATTTGCTTCCAAAGGTCTGTCTTCTTGCAATGATAATATACTTGATCCAATCTTAAAAATCAAGATTAAAAGCCTATAAAGATTATTGCAAAATATGATTTGCTTTTGCATACATAAAATATGTTCCCTGATTTGGCCTTATATTCAATGTTTATAAATACAAGAGTAATGGCTTAATTTTAGTATCTCTGCTAACTTAAACTGCAAGTTTTTTTGTAGAACATACTTTTCTGTGGGGGAAATAGGAAGTGAGAGAAGCAGTAAGCTCAAATGGTTCCAGGATTTGTAATAAAATGCTGATTCACTTTAAATTGAATCACTTCAGGCCAGGCTGCAGGGTTAAACTGGAGGTGTAGGTAGACGTGTTGACTCCTTGTGCAACCACAAAAAGAATTACAACTAAATCTTGAAACAAGTACCATCCAGAACTGTCAAAAAATTGGACTTTATGGAATTTCAACAACCAAGGATTTTAAAAAGCCAAATTCATCCAGATGGGTAGAAGTGGCAGAGACAAGGAGAGGGGGTGGAGAGGCTAGAGGAGTGGAACCGTGGTGTGGCATGGAGAGGTGGTGGCAGTGGAATGGGCATGAGCAGTCCCACATTCATGAATGGTGGTTAAAAATCAGGAGGGATACCTTGGGAGTGAGCAATCCCATCCCCAGGACAGACCACATAGCCCAGGGTTCCAGAGCTAAGAAGGTAAATCATCATAACTTCTGGCTGTAAAAATCAGTGAGGGGTCAGGGCAGCCAAAGAAACTGCTGGATTTTCAGGAAAGTCTGTTGCACAATCTTAAAACATACATAAACCCATCCACTCTGGGATTCAACACTAGAGCAACAACTGGAAGGGTGCCAGTCAAATATGGTGAGTGGGTGAAGTGACTGGAAATGCAGTGAGTGCCAGGCAAATCCCCAGAAGCCAGGCAGCAGCACAGTCCCCTCTCTAAGCCTTCTTCCTACACAGAATCACAAAGTGGTAAAGCGGGTTGCCCCACCCTGGTTATTACCTAATGCTCTGCCCCACACAATTTACAAGTGCCTTTTCTACAATAGGCTACCCACTAAAACAGGGAGTCAAAGCAACTCTGCCTAATACACAAAAACAAACACAGGGAGGATGCTAAATTGA
>PVJD01017730.1:0-16657 GCA_004026545.1 Mormoops blainvillei | reverse complement strand
CCGGGGTGAGCGGGGAGGGGGAGGATCACAGCCTGGCCGCCTCCTGGAGCGAGGACTGGGAGCCCCTTGTCACAACCTGAGAGCACAACGCAGCCTTTGCCTCAAGTGGGGCCTTGTCAGTGGGGCTTTATAGACAGTGGAGGAAGATAAATAAAAGCGTTCTGGCTTATCGCACACCATATGGCTAGCAGACAGTGAGCCAGGCACTAGGGGCTGAGAGTGTTTTGTTTAGGCTATCTTTAGGTATTTTTTTCTTTTTTTCTTTAAGCCTATTCCAATCTTTCTTCCCCCTTCCTCTTTTCCCTAGTTTTTATTCCTTATATGGTGATAAGTATCTCTCTCCTAGAGGAGAGCCTGGCCTAACACCTGCCTCCCAGGCTAACTGCTTGTCCCCTGCTTTGTTCCATTCGTGGCCCAATGGGGCCTCCAGGACGTACAGCCTTTTGTGATGGACTGCATCCTCCCGGGGGTGCCAGGACCACTCTCAGGGCCTCGCTGTGGTCATCAGAGCTGAGGCTGTTCTAACTACTTCCTCTGTTCCCCCAAACCAGCCCAGTTTTAGGGGCAGGCCCCTTCTACTCGTGCAGTGGGCTGGGAACCTTTGTGGGTCCCCACAGTCACACACCCACACATCTCCCTTCAGCCTCGAGACTCTGCACCGCTTGGCCTCAGCTTACCTTCCTGGCCTCATCTTGTGAATTATATGTACTCGGAGCTCTTGTCAAGGCGAACAGACCCTCCTTTCCTCCTGGAATGTGCCTTTCTGCTTTCCTGCCTTGGTTCTTGTGCTCACCCCAGTCCCCGGAGGCCCAGTTTTTGTCATATCCATGTACAGGCACGTGCCACCTGCATGGTTTTTGCTTTTTTTGTGTGTGTCTTAAAATACATACCTCCTGTGGTATTTTATTTCCTATTTTTTCTTTAAATCAGCTGACGTTTGGCCTCAAATAAAGTAATTTAAAACAGAAACTTTGAACCGCCTGTAAGCAGAAAACCAATTATCGCATGCCAAAACAGAAAGTAACTGTAAAAATAAATAGCATTGAAGACACAACAACGTCATTGAATTCTAACTGGATTTCATTGTTTGCCAAAGTCTCTGAAGAAGCAGCCTGCTCTTTTGTGGTAGGAGGGGCAATTGTGGACCGCTGGGGAAGTATTGAAGGCACGCTGGCACCGCTCTGGAACTTTCTCCCTGATGCAGTCAGCAGCACTCCAGCAGAATAACTTTCAAACGTGTTAGTCCTTTTGCAGAGCAATGCCCTTGTGCCATGGAGAACCACGTCACGGGCCCCGCTGGGGAAGCCCTGAGCGCCGCTCGTGCTGTGCTGTGGTTGCCCGTGCCCCACCCCTTTTGGCTGCTGAGGGTTTGTCTGTTCTCGAAGGCTCAGTCAGTCCGCAGGTCTCAACCGTCCGCGGCCAGCCACTGTCCTTGTCAGCTTCCTGTCTTCTCAGAACTGCCCGACTCCTGCTTTGAGGATGGTAGACACACGATAAATGCTCGTCAGACCGAAACTCGGTGAAATGACTAATTGAGTCAGCTGGAGTGAGGGGTCACCGTCAGCGTTCATTCGTTCAGGGCGGGGCCTGCTCACCTCTCTGCGGGCCTACAGCTGGGAAGTGGTGGCATAAGAGGACGAAGCAGAGAGTTTTGGATGCATGGCCCGTGCTGAAGAGTAAACACAGCTGTCTTGTCATTTCTGCGCTGTTTTCTGGTCTGTATGTATTTACCTCAGATGACTGAGGCCCACCCTCAAGTCCTGCCCAGCCTCCGAGAAAGCCAGCCCTTTGTGAAGCTAGGGGCTTATGTCTGCTGGGTAAACTGGGAGCCTCTTCAGGAGCCAGGAGACCAGGGTGACGGTTTTGAGTCTATACAGGGACAGTGGAGAAGCCCAGGCATGGCCAAGGATGGGGTCAGTGCGTTGTTGCCAACTGAGGGGATAAGTGACACCCTATCTAGAGGCCTTCAGAAAAACCTTTGGTGAGCAAAACCATGTGTCAGCCACTGTCAAGGGAGCCAATAATAAGGATTAATGTAAAAAGGAAAAAAAAGCCACTCTGCATTCGACAAGGGAGTATAAAAGCTCAGTGGCTTTCTGAGTAGCTGCAGATGTTCGTAAGGCTGCGCTTTTATGTTGCTGGAGGAATTTTCAAGGGAGTTCGAACCTTAAGTCGCTACAGCTGCTTCATGGCAAAGGTTAGGGCATCACACTGACCACCGTGTCGTGTGATGAGAACTTTTAAGACCTACTCTCGCCCTGGCCATGTGGTTCAGTTGGTTGGAGCACCATCCTGAACACCAAGAGTTTGCAGGTACAATTACCGGTCAGGGTGCACACCTAGGCTGCAGGTTTGATCCCTGGCCAGGGCACATATGGGAGGCAACTGATTGATGTTTCTCTCACTTCGATGTGTCTCCCTCTCTCTCTCCCCACTTCTTCTCTCCCCACACCTCTCCCTCTTGCTCCCTCTCTCCCTTCCCCTCTCTAAACATATCCTTGGGTAAGAACATACCCTTGAGTGAGGATTTAAAAAAAAAGATCTCTCTTAGCAACTTTCAAATATATAATACAGTATTACCGACCGTAGTCGCTACGATGTACATGACATCCCCAGGACTTACTGACTTTATAACTGGAAGTTTGTACCTTTTGACCACTTTTACCCACCTTCCCAGCCCCCTTCTCTGGAAATTACCATTTTTTTCATTACCTATGAATTTGGTTTTGCTCGTTTTTTGTTTTTTTTTTTCAATTTCACATATATGTGAGATCATACAGTACTTGTCTTTCTTTGTCTGACATATTTCACTTATCATAAGTGCAATTTAACTTTAATAATGGCTGTGTTTAACCATGGGCTTATAAACTTTCTGAAAATTTAACAGTTGGCTCCTGCAAGCCAGCCACAGTGAGTTCCCCTGGCAGTAACCATGGTATCTGTTGTGTTTGTTGCTAAGTTGGTCATATCACTCAAGTCACGCCTCACACGCAGATGTCTGATTATCGGAGCCCTTTTCTTCTTGTTTCCTGTGGCTTTTTAAATTGACAAATCGGAAAATAAGTTTGTGAGGTCAGTTTTACCACCGGGCTCTAGTGTTTTTTATTTGTACATTTCGTTCAGAGGCACTCTGAATTTTGACTGAAATTTACTAGGTGGTTCAATAGTTTCCATTTAAAATAATGGAAAAGAGTTGATTTAAATTGGTCACGTTCCCCATTCCTCACTCCTTCTGTGTGTTGGGATGGTGTTCGGACACCCTCTACACACCAGAGAGCAATGAGGAGCTGATTGCTGAGCTGCAGAGAGGAAAGAAGGGGCCCGGTGAGGGGGAGGCTGCCTCCCACAGGACCGTCTGAACCCCGCGGATCTCCTTGTCTCGCGAGACTGAATCTGGCCCCGTCCTGATCAGTGCGGGAGGGGCTGGCTTCCGGGAGTCATTCTCCAGCCCTTTGGTTTTCTTGCTTGGTGACTTGATCAAGTAGAACCTGAAGGCTGGTCCTGCCCTTTTCTTGCTAATTGCTATAACCAGAAGCAGCACCTCAGGGTGGCCCAAATTCTACTAGTACTCTTTTCCTTGTCTTCTTTACTGCCTCCCGAGACATCCATTCCCGAAGCCATTTGTAGAGTTTTCTCTGGCCTCGTAAGTGAGCCCCACATGGTACAAGGAGCAGCAGGCCTCGGAGTCGGCCTCAGTGTCGTAGTCGGTCCCTCAGCCCACCTGCAGGGCCACCTTGGTCTGTGCCACACAGCCCTTGCTGTCTCTCCTCCCAAGTAGAGCGTTTGTGTCTGAGACCCATCCAACTCTACGTGGAAGGGCCATGATGGCCTCTGAATGGAGACAGATGAGTGGAAGGGACTCTACCATAATGTTTTCCTGCAAAGGAGCTGGACCATGGGGCCAGATTGCCGGGCATCAGCACTGTCTCTGTGGCAGGAGGCTGGAGCGGGCGCGTTAAGTCCAGACTGAGGATGGAAGTTGTGTGTTTGGGTGGAAACTAAATGCAAGAAGGGGAAGTGAGGGGGTAGGGAAAGCTCCCCTTTGTGCTGTGAGGCCCATTAGGATAGGACATGGATAAAAATATGTATTAGAGGGTGATGACTGTACCTGATGTAAGGTGGCATTGGGCGGGGTCGGTGCTGAAGAAAGATTCTGAGTCAGCTAAATCTTTGAAGGAAGTGATTATAATAATAGGATAACTTGCTCAATCTCCTCTCTCCTCTACTCCCTGGAGCATAGGCAAGTTCCAGCTGGTGGGAAGGTGATAAGTTTGGTCATTAGCAGAGCTTCCAGTACCACAGGGTCTGGAAGGGGTTCTGAGTTCTCCCCACATTCTGCGAATACGACATAATACTCTGGGGTTTCCCAGAGATGTCAGTTAGGAATTCCACTCCGCTGCCAAGAATCAAGACCTGACTACAGGGGCGTAAGTACGTCAGAATGACCCTTTCTCACATAACAAGACTCTTGGGGGAAGAGAAGTTGCTGGTGTGATTCCCCTGGCTCGAGGATGCAATTCTCTGGACCTCCCACTTGTTCAGTAGATACGTACTGAGTGCCCACTACGCCCAAGGCTCTGCGGCCCTCAGCGCCATCTGTGGACGGACAGAGGTCTCTGCCCTGTGGGAGTTTACGCACGAGTGGAGGGAGACAGATAGTTGGTATGATAAAAAAGTAACTTAAAACGTGTTAGGTGGTGAAGGCTATGGGAATGAGAAAACATATAGAGCAAGGTGAAGCAGGTTGGGAGTACAGGTTGTAGTTCGGGTGACCTTATTGAGAACATGGGATTTGAGCACAGACTTGGAAGGAGGTCGGGAGTTAGCAAAGTGGATTCCTGGAGGAAGTGTCCAGACAAGGCTTTGCAGTGTTAGGCGTGTTTCAGGAGGGGCAGAGAGGCTGGTGTGGGAGCAGAATGGGAGGAGGAGGATCTGAGTGGCAGTGGTAGGGGTGGGGCAGGTCACACCAGGCCTCTTCGGCCATGGGAAGGACTTGGCCTTTACTCTGAGTAAGATGGAAGCCGTCTAAGGAATCTGAGCAGAGCGGTGAAGTGGTCTTACTTTCCACATTTAGGGGTCCTGACTTCAAAAGGATGCTCCTGGATGCTGTGTTGAGATGGATTGTAGGAGGTGGGAGAGAAGCAGGGACATAGAAGATGATTGGAGCATCCTGGGAAGAGAGATTGCTGGCTTCATCTGGGGTGATAGTACTGGAGGTGGTAAAGAAGTGGTTGAATTCTGCATATATTTTGAAGGTGGATTGTCAGGGTTCAGTCGTCAGGTATAAGGCACTGAAGTGTCAAATTTGACACTTAAGATTTTCAGCCTGAGAAACTGGAAGCATGGAGTTATCAGTGGTGTTGTCTTCAGCTTGAATAGGGAAGGTCACAAGTGGACCACGATATGAGTGGAAGATCTGGAGTTTATTTTTATGCACACTGAGTTTGGAGGTATAAATCTGGGGAGTCATCAACAGATATATTGTATTTAAAATTATGAGATTTAACGAGAGCACCAAGATAGTGAAAGAGACAGAGACAAGGACCAAGGATGCACCTAGACCACTAGGAGAACTTTTTCCTCATGGTCCCAAGGAAGCTGCTGAACTCCAGCCACTGTGTCTGCTTTCCATGCAGGGAGAAAAGGGAAGAACAAAAGGCTCTTGCCATCTGAACTGAGGCCTGCCTTTCAAGAGCCTCAAGTGACTTCTATTAACAACTCATTGGCCATCCTCACATTAAGGAAGGTTGTGAGATGTCAGTTTTAGCTGGACATCTATTGAACTCTAACAGTATAGAGCTTTGCTATCCAGTAGAACTTTCTGGAATGGAGGAAATGTGCTCTATCTACACTGTTTAATATGGTGGCCACTAACCATAGATGACTAATGAGAACTTGAAATGTAGGTAGTGCCACTGAAGAATGTACTTTCATTTAATTTTAATATATTTAAGTTTAAACTCAACCACATGTGGCTAGTGGATACCACATTGGACAGTGCAGATACTGAAGTTTCATTATTAAAAGAGGAGAACTGGGTACGGAGTAAGCATCTCACAGATTCTGCTGCAATAAAACATGGACATTGGTCACACAAGTCAAGCCTCACAAGCCAAATGGAAACGTAAGTAATTGGGTTAAAGTCAAATTGACCATTTCACTGTGCACTTACATGCATTGATTAAAACCTGAGTTTCAAGAATGCCAGAAACAGTCTCTGTCTCCCTCTCTCTCTCCAGGATTCTTTTGGAGTACACAGACACACACTCTCTCTCTCTCTCTCTCTCTCTCTCTCTCTCACACACACACACGTTTATATTCACAGTTATCCATAGGCCATATACAGTGGGGGAAGGGGAACGGTATCAGAACTAAGAAAGTTGGATGGTTCATTCCCAGTTGATCATTTAAGGAATGTTACAGCCTTGCATCTGCTGTTTCCTGCTCTCTTCTCTGGCATGAAACTCCATAAAGGGTGGCAGTAGAGAGGATGAAGATGGAGTTGCTAGGTCAAAAAAAGGGAGAGCATTTTAAGGTTTGAGGCATATGAGCAGAAGGGCCTTTTAGTATACGAAGACCCTCCTTCCTATCGTACTGGTGGGAAGATTCCTTTTCAACTCAGTAATTATGAGTGAAGCACATGGGGTGAAGTGCTCTTCGCACCTGGCATGGTTTGGCCCGGGCGGGCCTGTCTGTGGCCTGCCACGTGATCTTCTGCAAGTCGCTTCACCTTTATTGCTGAGCTCGAGTTTCCTCCACCGAAAGTGAGAAGATCACCAACTTCAAAGTAGGGGTCCAGTGAACACTGGGCTCCTTTTCCCTTCCGTACCCCATAAATCTGTCACTCTACCTAGCCTCCTTTGCATTTGGAATGGGTCAAGACTCATGTCGCAGGTATTTGGGGGATATTTTTGTTTTAATGATTAGAAACAGATGGTGAAAAGCAAATGGGACATGTGGTGCCAACAAGAAATATACGTGAGATGAGAAGAGGGCAGTGGTGACAACTCTCCCAAGGGACATCTTCCTTCCCGGGAACAGAACGAGTCAGAGTCGCTGAGCTGTCTTCATGAGTCAGTTTACAAGGGCTCCCCAAACTCTAAGGTGCACACCGGTCACCTGGGGGCCTTCTTAAGCACAGGCCTCGATGTAGCAGGTCTGGGGTGAGTCTCTGAGAACTCCCCGGTGAGGCTGAGGTTGCTGACCTGGGACCGCGCTCTGCAGAGCAAGGAGCTAGGAGCATAGGCACCAAGAGTCACGGGGTAAGAGTCAAAGGATGGAGACCATCAGGTGACAGTTGTCCAGATGCGCCTCCCCTCACACGACGAGAGTTCCTCGTCAGTGATGTGGGGCCATAGTTGTAGTGACATTGGCTTCATTGTGACCTTGTGCAATGGCCGGCTCATGCTCCTTGCTTGGTGGCAATAGAAGGTGTTGTCCCTTACCGGAGGCTGGTGTGGTGGCAACTTCTATGTCCGTTCACGGCCTGTTGCTCAAAGGACCGTGTTGTTCGGCATCAACTTCCTGAGCATGACTTTTTCAGTAGCTCTGTTTCACTTCGCTGGAGTGTTTTGGGCAGATCATGTCAGAAATCTCGTTTTCCTCCTGAAAGACTAGGAGCTTCTTGTAGCACAAGTTCTCATGAAGCAGAATAATTTGAAAGTGTGTTTTTCCTTCTCTTTTCCTTGGGTCTTCTCTGTGGGGGCAAACAGAGATTGAGAAACCAGCTTGGGCCTTTTGGGCGACCTCTGTCTATAAGAATGGGGAATTTGCTGGTTGTAGTGAGGGGGTGCGCAGAAAGGGTTCTCTCACTCACAGACAGCCACGGAAGCCCCCACAAGGGGAGCCCCACCCCTTCCAAGTAGCTGTGTGCAGGTAGCTCGGCCCTGTATCATGAGAGTCGGAATAGTGGTGGGAAAAAGGAAAAAATCTATTCATGTGTGTCGTAGAAGTTTCGTGTGAAGAGGGTGACATAAAATTGCTTCTTTTTTTTTTAATGCACTTAGGACCAATAACTAGTACCAGTAACTAGTAACGACAGTGGTGCGAATAGCTCTTTCATTGAGCATTTGCTGTCTGGTTTTACATGCACCTATAGTCATCATAAGAACCCAATGACATTATTACTGTATACACAAAATGACATGTATTGTAATTATACCCACATAAAAATAAAGGAAAATTAAACCCGTTTTAGAGCTGACAGATCTGAGACTCAGAGCCTCTCATTTACTCAAGATCACACAGCCGACCAGCAGCAGAGCCCTGGGTTTGAATCCCCTTTGGCAACTTAATAGTTCTGCAACCTTGAATAGATTACGTAATCGTACCCATGGCCCCAAGAAATGATGGTTACTATAATTATGATGTACAAGTCAGCCTGAGGACAAGAAAGCCCTGGCTCTGGGAAGTCTGTCTTCAGGCCAATTGGTACTTGGTTTCCCGTGTTAGTTGGAGAACTTGTCTCGCAGCTGTCGCACATGTGTGTTTGTATGTGATGTGCCGTGTGGCAAGAGCAAAGCTCAGGTGTGGGACCGTGAGCTCAGAGCAGAGGAGGGGCCTGGGGGAACTGAGCCTCTCTTTCCTTCTCTTTGGTCTTTTTGGCCAGCCTTTGGCCTGAGCCATTTAAAGAAATAAATGCCGTTTAATCCTCTTCGGAGGAAATTGAAGTCTGGCTCATGCATTCTGCCCGCAAGTACGTGTTGAGTGCGTGTCGGGTGCCAGGCTCCGCTGCATGCAAGGAACAAAGATGAAAAAGACCAGGGCCCGCATCTGAGAGGCTCACACTGTTTCACACCTGCATGGGGACCCTGGCCAGTTCTCGCTTTGCCCCCCCACCCTGTGCTTCTCTATTTTCAGTTCACTTCTCCATGCGACACTGACGTAGTGACCTATGTCCAGGCATGCCTCGGACAGGCCTGGTTTACACCTGTCGACCCAGCATAACCATTATAGTTACCCTTTCACTCTCAAAGCGTTCTGGTTTGGATGGCAAGTAATACACGCCACTCCATTTATGGCGCACCCACTGTGTGCCGGATACAGTGCTGAGGCCTGGGGAGATGGCGAACGGCAAGTCCAGGGTGCTCTCGGTCTGCCGGCCGTCTGTGCTGAAAACCGTGACTGGGCGCGTCGGCAGCACCATGCCTTTCAGACTCCTCGCTTTTGCTCTTGTTGCCCCCTTCCCACTGGCTCCACCTGTGCAACCCCTACCGCCCTCTGGAATGACGACCCCCCACCCCAATTCCTCTCCCCTCTCCCTCCTCTAACGCCCCTCCCCAGGTGGGCTTCGGGCCTTCTTCCCTCCTGTGCTACTTGCTCTCATTCTGCCCGGGCCATCATAGCACAGTACTGGGTGACTTAAACAACAGACATTCATTTCTCACAGTTCTGGAGGCTACAAGTTCGAGATCAAGATATCTGCAGGTTTGGTTTCTTCTGAGGCCTCCCTCAGTGGCTTGTGGATTGGCTGCTTTCTCCTTGTGTCTTCCCGTGGTCTCCCCTCTATACCTGTCTGTGTCCACAGCTGTTCTTATAAGGACACCCCTCATATTGGATTAGGGACCACCTTAATTGACCCCATTTTAACTAAATTACCACCTAATTACCCCGTCTTTAAATGCAGTCACGTTCTGAGGTACTGGGGGTTAGGACTTCAACGCATGAATTTGGGGAGGACACAAACCAGCCTTTAGCACTTTGGTATTTGCTTTTTGTCTCTTCTATTAGATCATCAGCTCTTTTAGAGCAGGGAGCTTATGGCATTTGGTATTGTCACCCTGGGCCGTGCCTAATAGGGAAGAGGACCCCCAAGATGCTTTTCAAATGACTGATTAGGTTCCCGTGTCTTTTCTTCCTTACTGTCCTTTTCAAAGGATGAGTAGAGTAAATGGACTGAACTTCAAAGGAGAATTTTTTCCTGATGTAATGAATCAAACGTTCCTGACCTTGGAAAGATTTTGGTGGATGAGACCATATGAACACACACACGCGCACACATTTATTTTTTTTAAAAGAGGACTTGCTTTCTGGATAGTATCTCTCTTTGGGTCTAAATGTAATACTACAGAGAAAAGGCATAGTCTCGATATTTACCCCCTAGTGTTGGTGTAAGGCTAAAACGAGACCTGGCTTAGAAAGTGCCGAACTCAGCACCCTGAAAAATGTGCAAATACATATGCGTGAGAGTCCCCTGTAAGTCCCCTGAGCTGGAATTTCCAGGCGGGTGTCCTCCCTGCCTCTTTTTAGTCCTTTGTGATTGTGCTTTTTATTTGTTTAAAACCCAAAACACAGCCGGCGGTGATCCTGGAGTCGCTCGTACGCTCCATCCCATGGGCCTTCCCAGGCTACTTGACCTGCCTTGTCAGGAGTACAGGAAGGCCCCGAACACTTTCAGGAAATGGTTCGAGGCTCTGTCACCTTTCAGAAAACCACACAGAGCACTCGCCCTGTGCAGATAGTCAGCCCTGCGGCTCACTGGGGTGCCTGGTGGCAGGAAGCTGATGTATTTAGGTGGCCGGGAGCCATGCCTAGGCCCCAGGGAGGGCAGTGGTGCCCCATTCCTTCTGTCCAGGAAGAGGAGTTGTCCCTTGAGTGAAAGCTCTACCATCGCTATCCAATACAAAGGCCACACAGGCCACTTCTATCATTGTAAATTTTCTAGTTGCTACGTTGAAAAAGTTAAATCAGTTAAGATTAATTTGAATGAGATATTATTTATCCTACTATATGCAAAATATTATCATTTCAACATGTACTTAATATAAATATTATTCATGAGATATTTATGTTCCTTTTTTGTATGAGGTCTTTCAAGCCTGGTGTGTATTTTAGCCATGTTTTATGTGCTCACTAGACACAGGCGGGTGGTGGGTACCCTGGTGGGCAGTGCTGGTCTGGAGTCAAACCTCCTGGTTGCCTTGAGGGACCTTGAGGGACCTTGGGATTGCTGTGGGGGGCCAGAGTGTGAATTTTCATGTGCAAATGCATTTCCTGAATCAACTCATAGTAAAAGTACAGCTTCTATCACCCGAGGTTCTGAGGAACATTTTAATATCGTGAAGTTTGCTTTCATACTTAGGTTAGGAAACGTGCCTCTGAATTTCCTCCCTGGAGCGCATGTGTCCATAAATGTGGCAATGAGGTTCTGCAAAATCGTTCAGCCTTTCAGAAAGCCTTGCGGGAGTCACAGTGATGGCCACCCAGCTGCTGACAGTGTCAGCATCATTGCTTTCCGTAGGCGAATTAGGACAGCTTGCTGGTGAGCCTGTGCTGATCAGACTTTCTGCTTAGCTTTTGATGACATTGTAGGGATTGCTGGGATCACGCTAGAGGGAGTGGAGCCAAGTGAGTGGATGCATAAGTGTTTGGGGCTGGAGAAGCCCACGTGTCTGGTGTCTGTATTCTTCACCCACGGACGTAGGTACAGACCTTCCTGAGACGCGTTAGTCAACCCTGTTAGCAACACTCAGAGGCTTGGAGGGTATAAAGGTGGATGAGGTAAGTGAGCACTTATAGGTTAAGGGCTTCCTGTGTTGAAGTCAGTGTGTGAGCATTTCCTGTGTGCCACAAATAACGCTCCCCACCTGCATGCAATGCCCGGGAAGTGCATCTTGGCCCTTCCTGCAGCCCCTCTGCCTACAGCTGCTCTGCTGGGGGGATTCTCCCTGCCCTGGAGCAGAGAGCCGTGACTAGGGCCCGGGTGCCACTGCGGGCGGTTCTGCAGCTCTCGCCACCATGGGTGTGGGAGGATGTCGTTGTGTTCGGTAGCCTGTCCAGCGTTGGGTGGTACAGGTAACCTGAAAGTCCTTCCTTGTGCTGGACCTGAGCCCATCTTGTGTAATCACACCCCCTCCTAGCTCTGCCCTGAGCAGCCATAGGCATCCCTCTGTCCGTCCTCCCAGCCCCCCACTTCCTGTTTCCTCCCAGGCACCAAGGGGCCCAGTTCCTTTGGGTCTCCAGTTTGTTATTCCAGTGGTGAAATACCCACACTCTTTGTTTTCATTCCTCTCTTCCCCTGTATCTGACCTTTTAGCCTCCTCCCTCCCAAAGGTCAGGGAAAATAAAGGAGAAGAAATTCAGACCAGCCAGTTTTGTTCCTTATCAACACCAGTGTGCAAAGATGCCTGTAATAGCAGATTAAGTGCAAGTGTTAATTCCTTCCTGTTGGCCAGTTCCCTCTGGTTGGCTGAGAAAATCCTACCACCTGGAACCACAGCTGGCTCTACTCCTCTGCCACATTGACAGGGTGCGTGGATTTGGATTAGACACTGGAGTTTATCCGTGGGGCTCTCCCGAATCTGATATCTGTTCCTCCTTCATCCCATACTTTCCCAGGCACCCTTCTTGATGTCCTCCTTCCCATCTGCTTGGTAAGAGAAATGTTCACGTATAGCACATAATATCCTTAATCAAGTAATGAGCCCAAAAGTTCCACATACTTAGGTTATAACCAAGGTAGTACTGGCAGGAAATAGACATGGATTCAATGAGGTTGGAATAATTTTATTAATGACAAAGCCATAGAGAGCCCCTAAAATATCATAAGTAAGACACTTGGCATCGGGGACTATGTCATTTCTCGCCATAGCCCCAGCACCGAGCAGAGTAGTGACACAGATTAATTGCTCAATAAATGTTCACCGAATGTTAGAAGAAGCTGGGCTATGTCCAAGCTGAACGTATGCCCAAGATATTCACCTGAACGTATGCCCAAGATATTCTATTAGAAGTTTACAGCGTCAGCTTTTGTGTTGCCAGTGATCTATTTTGAATTAATTTGTGTGTTGTCCAAGATATTACAGAATAGATGTGAATAAAAATAGCTGATTGTCATTATAAGTAAATGAATACCTGTCAATTTAC
This sequence comes from Mormoops blainvillei, assembly GCA_004026545.1. Lineage (NCBI taxonomy): Eukaryota > Metazoa > Chordata > Mammalia > Chiroptera > Mormoopidae > Mormoops > Mormoops blainvillei. The sequence goes on along the minus strand of PVJD01017730.1, from coordinate 3,793 downwards.
ATGGCCCGATAGCCCAGAAAATGGCCACCGGAGAGTTCCTACATTTAAAGTTTGGTTTCAGAGAGTGCAGAGCCGGCAGCTCCCTGCCCCGCCCCCGAATATGGGACTGTCCTAGCTCAGTCCTGGGCTGAGGAGGTGCACTTTCAGTCAGCCCTTCCGGGGGGTTTGGGTGCAGGCGGTGCAGGTCAGCAGCAGTGCACAGGCCGATCATTTTTATGGAACCATCTTTGACGACACCAGGTCTCTGTTGAAATCACATCGACCACATAAAGAATATTGTCCTTTATACGAGCATTTTCCAAAGCATGTTTTTTTTCTTCATAGGATGGTAACAGGTTTCATGCCCATAACAAAACCAAGTTCTGTGTTCAAATAACTTTTGGAAAACACTGTATTTCATATTGGACAGGTTTCTGTATTGCAGGACCTCCCAGGACTTCAGAAGCCAGTGTATGCAAGGGGGATACAGCCTTCTGCGTTTCCGCAATTGGGGGGGGGTCCCAAAAGAAACTGGAATTATCTTCTGGAGGGCAGGCCCCTCGTAGTACAGGCTTCCCCCGCTAGGTGAGTGTTCTAGGAAGCCATCCGTATCAGTGCCCCAGTTCATGTTGTGAGAGGCTGCGTTTGGCTCACTGCATTTTTTGGAAGACTCAACGTGTTTGCCCAGTTCGTGATGGCTGATTTACAAGCACACCTGCCCCCATGGTGCTGAGTGTTCAGCTGTTTTTGACCAAAACGGCATGACCCCCATACCCCACCCTCCCTATTCACCTGATCTCACCCTGAGTGACTTTTTTTGGTTTCCCCGGGTGAAAAAAGTCCTCAAAGGGAAACGTGTTGCTGATGTAGAAGAGGTGAAGCCAAAAAATGGCAGAAGCACTAAAAGGTGTCAACATCAATGCGTTCAAAAACTGTTTGGAGGAGAGGAGAAAAGTCTCGATGCAGGCGTATCGCATCAAATGGACGGTACTTTGAAGGCAACTGAAGTTTAAACATGTGTGAATAAATACACAACTTTCTATAAATAAATTCCAGTTTCCTTCGGGTCCCCCCTCATATTTAACCACGGAGCACTTTTTTCCCCTAAAGCCTGGGTGATACTGCTACAATGTAGATTACTTTTCTCTAAACAATTTGAATGTGCACCTATTCCTTTTCCCCTCGCTCACACAGACATTCTTTAGCTTCACATTTCAATCATGGAAGAACCCATTTCACATCTAGAGATTGTTCTCTCTAGGTCCTTCCCGTCAGGAAGACTTAAAGGGAAGGCGGGCCTGGGTACGGATCTCTTGGGTCCCCGCCATTTGCAGACCACCATCGGTCCTGTGGTGACTTAATTGTTTTCTGGTATTTTCAGTGGCCTCCCACCTTGTGGAGGGCTTTCTGAAAGCCCATATCTCACGCTAAATTTAGCTGCACTTTCAGCAGGCTTGATTGATGGCAGGTCTTAATGGAAGAAAATGTGATCCCCTCTCCTCCTCCCCATCATTAAATTATTGCTGATTTATGATCAGAGGAAGCAGCTACTGGGTAAGTGGGTATCTTTTTAAAAATTATGACACGTCTCTGAGATGGATATACTTGTCTCTTTGCTTCAACAGGCATCTGTTGAATGCCCAGGAGGGCAAACCCCATGCAGGCCTAAGGCCCCGGTGCTACGCTGAGGGGCCTTGGAGCCCAAAACAAAATCCTGAGGCCTGACTCTCCAGCCACACCTATCCCCACCCAGACCTAATGAGGAGAAAGGGGCTAAAACAAGCCCATGGGATTAGCAGACATTCCAAAACACCACCCCTAGAGAGGAGCGGGAGTGGATATAGGGATCCAAGGCGTAAGTGAAGTTAAAGGGTTTGAACACAACAGGCTGAATACTGGCCTTCTGAAAACCTGTCTAGTGTAACTGCTGACCTAGTAGGCAGTGGCTCCCCTTCAGGGAGCCGTAGGTAAGCAAGGACTGAGCTTGGATACAAGTTGCACCTGTGCACTAGCCAGCCCGAAGCATGTTTCCTCCCTGCCGTGTTCTGTGGAATGAACACTTCGTGGATGCTAGTGAGGATTAATGGAGATAGCCTGTGCAGAGCACCCCGCAGGGGGCTTAGCACATAGCTGCTGCTCCTGATGGATCCATTTATTTTCTATTTTATTTTATTTTTATCCTCACCCGAGGACATGCTCACTGATTTTAGAGGGGCGGGGGGAGGGAGGGAGAGAGAGAGGGAGAGAAACATTGATGCGAGAAAGGACCGTCATTTTGGTTTCTTCCTGTATGCACCCTGACCAGGAACTGAACCTGTGACCTAGGCATGTGCCCTGACCAGCAATCGAACCCACAGCCCTTTGGTTTAGGGGATGATGCTCCAACCGACTGAGCCACACCAACCAGGGTTGGATGCACTTACTTTCCCTTCCCTGGCTTCCTGGTGAGCCTGAATGTTACCTTGGCGGCTGGTCAAAGCCTGGGTTGACTTGTACAGGTAAGGGAATGCCTCCTGATAAACTGACCAGACAGCCCTTGTCTCAAGACAGATATAAAGCAGTGGGTGAGAGGACAAGGCCATGGCAGTAATGGAATTATCCATATCTTTGAGTATTTATAGATAATAAGAACCTCAGAGTAATCTCACTGTGTCCATGCCCGAAGCGCATTCCAGTATGGCCCAGTGCCCTCAGGGCAGTGACCCTGGCTGCCAGTTTCCCATAATATTCCTTCTCTCTCTCTCTCTCTCTCTCTCTCTCTCTCTCTCTCATATATGTGTGTGTGTGTGTGTGTATTTTAAAATATTTTCTATTTTGAAATAGTTTCATTCAAAGAAATTGCAAAAATGGTATAGAAATTTTTCACGTACCCTTTACTCAATAACATTGCATACCTTTGGTATATTATCAAAACTTGGAAACTGACATTGATATAATACCATACATTTTTTAAAAAAGAGTGCTTAGCTCAAGAAAAGGAATCTGTTTATTTTCAGCACAATTATTTGAGTCTCCCACTTTAGCGCCACTTTGGAGATGAGATAAGTGTGGATCTTGGGCTGGGTTCGCCACAGTCCTCAGCAAAGCTTGGCCACAGAGGAGAGAGATCGGGACCGGATGGGTTTCATGTGTTCATCACCTGTGTGCTCTTACCTGATCCAGCTCGTTCTTTGGAATTGGCTTTCTCGTGAGGGAGTGAGCCTTTCATCACTAGAGATATTCAGGCGTCAACTTTACAGTCCCTGTCCGCAGCACTGAGAGGGAGCGTGGGTCAGATGTTCCTTGAGCGTCTAACTCCTTGAACATCCTGTGGTACTCTCAGTTGCTCTGGCAGGGCTTGCAGCTCGCATTGATTAGAGTGTGAACGAAGCGATACTCCATGTTGACGTAGTTGCCAGAATGATCATCTTCCCCGGGCTCCGGTCTAAGTAGCTCATGTGGATTCCATCCTGGTGCTCTGAATGCCAGGCATTGTTCTAAGCCTTGGAGTGCAAAGATGAATAAGACATTGTGAACACAAGGCAACCTCCAACAGGGAAGGCGAATCCCCAAGCGCAACTCTAGTGTAAACAGGTGCCATAATGCACGCAGGCGTGAAGTGCCCAGAGACTCAGAGGAAGGGGTTAGTTCTGTGAGGATCTATAAGGCCAGGAGGGCACGCGTTTGACACAGGAGCGGGACCACGGGAGGCGCAGCGGAGTTTGCCGGATTGAGGAGGAGCTGAGGGCGTAGCCAAGGGAAGCGAAGATGTCCTAGGGAGGGGACACAGCCTGCACCGAGGCTTTCGTAGGTCCAGGAGACGTTGAGAAACTTT
>PVJD01017729.1:0-16667 GCA_004026545.1 Mormoops blainvillei | reverse complement strand
AAAAAAATAATAGCGGAAAAACACTTGGTGTATTCTAAGCACCTCGACAGGCAGCTGAAGCAGACAAGAGTAACCAGGTTGATGAGGGTGTTGAGAATGTCGTTAAGATTTATCATTTTCATTTCTTAGGTAGTGCTGTGTGCTAGGCGCTTTGTATGCACTCTGTTGAATTCTTCCAATAAACCTTTGCGGGACTATTAAAACCCATTTTATAGATGAGAAAACTGAGGTTCAGAGAGGTGATTTGACCTTCTCATTATCCTACCAGCAAGTGGCCCAGGAAGAAGTTGGAGCCAGGCCCACTGGGCTTCCTCCCATGAGCCTCTGGCACATTCCAGGCAGGCCCAAGTGGCCAGAGCAGGCCCCGCCTGGCTCCCCTCCTGCCGCCCCTCCTGCCCTCTGCGGCTGTTTCACATCCTGCTGGATTCCTGAGGTGTCAGGCCTCATTAGAGCCCGCGCCCCAGCGAGCGCCGAGAGGCAGTTGACAGGTATACAATCTGACCGCGGCTCCCTTCAAATCATCAAGCTGTCTTCAGGCAGGAACGTGCCGGGGAGCCGGGCAGAGGCCCCTGGCTTGGCTGCATAATCTGATGCACATTAAAAACATCTTTCAGACGCTTTTGCCTGGCTGCACGCTCATTCTCACTCTCCTGGTTTCTCTTTTTCTCCATCCAACAAAAGCTGACTAAGTTAGCCAGATATGCGGGCTCTCCAGCCCGAGCGGGGTCCCGCTGACTAGTGGGCCACCCAGGAATGGCTGACATTCTCGTTTGGCTGGTATGGGCGAGAGCGCCTGTGACATTGGGCCACGTCCAGGCACGTTTCAATAGGGACTGGGAGCTCTACCTCCCCCTCCAGCTCTGAGGAATGGGTACAATTTTACCACATCCATCAGTAGGAAGCCTGGACTAATAATAATCAGGACTGGTATTGAGAGAGTGCTCGACTTGAGCGTTGAATCCCTTTCTGTGTTTGGAGAGTTCCCCATCCCATGAGTCAGGAGGGGAAGGAGTGCCAGCCTTCCACCAAGAAGCTGAGAAAGCCAGATCCCAGCTTTCCCAAGGGCCCTTGCAACCAGGAACTGGTCATGTGACTGGAGCCAGCCAATCCAATGCTTCCACCCAGCTTGATTCAGCCCAGGAGCAAGGGAGGGTCTGGCCCCATAGCCGTCAGATCCTGGGGTAGTGGAGCCTCAAGTGGCAGCAGCAGGCATTGGGTGCACAGGGCTCGAGGTGGTACATGGACAGCCTCACCGAGCAGGCTACGGGGAATGGCTCGGGCTGTGGTTCTGGCTGCCAGTTCTCCCTTGTCCTGGCATTTTCTGACCCTACATCTCCAGCCTCCTGATGACTTTATGAGCTGCTACTTTTCTGTGCAAAGCAGTGCAGAGATGACTTCTCTTGTTTAGAACCAAGGCCCTCTGGCTAGAACTCATATGAAAGCTTGTTTAACTCTCATGAGAACCAGTGGGATAGCTGTATATTAGTCCCACACCACGGAGGAGGAAGCTGAGGCACAGAGTGGTCGCTAACATGAGGTCACAGAATGAGAAATGGCAGGGCATGGATTCAGACCCGGACCTGTGGACATCAGAGCCTGGGTCTTCAGCCACTTCAAGAAAGAGCTTGTGGTAGGCTGATGATGACGCCCCCGCCCCCGCATGGTGTCCATGGTCTAATCCCCAGAACCTGTGAATATATGACCTTACATGGCAAAGGGGAATTTGCAGATATAACTAAGTTAAGGATCTTGAGATCGGGGGCCTATTCTGGATTATCCGGATGGGCCTTATTGTAATTACGAGAGTCTTTCCCAGAGAGAAAGATGTATGAACAGAAGCAGAGGTCAGAGAGGAGAAAAGATGCGGCTTTGAGGATGGAGGGAGGAAGAAGCTTCTGGAAGCCAGGAAGGCAAGGAAACAGATTCTCCCCAAACGGAAGCAGAGGCCCTGTGCTTACTGCACTGTACTCACCTTTTCACTTAAAGGAAGCACTTTACGGCTTCTCTATGGCATGTATCTGAACTGCCAGCATCACTTCTCTTGCACTTTGAGCCATTATTAAATAAAATAAGGGCAACTTGAACACAAGCGCTGTAATACTGGGACAGCTGACCTGGTAACCGAGAGGGCTACTAAGTGACTAATGGGTGGGTATGGATTACAGAGTGAATATACTGGACAAAGGGATGCTTCACATCCTGGGGGGTGGGAATGGGACAGGACAGTATGCCATGTCATTATGCTACTCAGAGCAACGGGCAATTTAAAACTTACAAATGTTTAATTTCTGGACTTTTTTATTTAGTTTTTTTGGACCTTAGATAACTGTGGGTGACTGAAACCCTGGAAAGAAAAACCATGGGTAAGGGGCGACTACTGGGTATCCCTTATCATTATTGTTGGAGGTAGGCTATTGAGACCATGGAGCTCCAGCAGGAGCCCACCACTGCACCCCAGGGCCTAGCACAGGACGCTGTTCAATATGCCTGGTCTGCCAGCCAGGGAAGAGGGGGCCGGCAATACACTATTGTAGCTGCGGCTTTGGCCCCAAGGTGGAGGCGAGGCCCCAGAAGTCCGAGTAGGTCACATACGTGGAGATTGGGGCAGATCCAGGCCCAAAGCTGACCCAGCTACCTCCATTGCCCTTTGCCCCTGAACCCATGGCCTTTGTGGCTTACCACCCAATGGTGAGGAATGGCCAAGATAGAATAAGTGGGTCACCCATGTAGAGATTGGGGATGGTGGTTGGAGGAAGTGTGCCAGGGAACAGCTAACATGACGGACATCTTTAGTGATCCCATCTCCTTTGTCTTCTATCTGGGAAAAGAGCACGTGCTTCAGGCATGCGTTGAAGAGTCCAGGTGGCATTCCATCTACTCTGCCATGCCCAGAAGCACTGATGTCTGGCAAACTCCTGTTCACCCTTCAGAACTGAGTTGACTAAATGCAACGTGCATGCTGCAACCCAGAATTGCATGCTGGGTTGAGAAAACTGGTGACAACCAAAGAAAGACTGTAGTTTAGTTCATGGGATTATACCAACGTTAATTTCTTGGTTTCCACAAATGTAGCATTGTATGTAAGAGGTTAACAGGGGAAGCTGGAGGAGAAGTGTATAGGAACTCTCTGTACTACCTTTGCAATTTTTTTATAAATGTATAACTATTCCAAAATAAAACATTTAAAATAAGACAAGCTGGCTGAGGCATTGCCGTGAGTGGAAGCCTGTGGCAGGTAGGCGTCCCTGTCACTAGCCCTGTGTGCCATGTTCTTTTTCCTGCATTGGCTCAGATCACCTCAAGATGCGGTGATCTTTCCCATTAGAGCAGAAGCTCACGACAGAAGGAGTTGTGTCTGACTGCATTTCTGTGCCTGTCACAGAGCATTTACGATGCACCAGTTACTGTGCTAATCACTTTATATACTTCCCATATATTAACTCCTTTAATCTTCACAGCAACCCTCAGAGGTAGGTACTATTTTTAACCCCATGTCACAGATGAGCAAACTGAAGCACAACGAAGTCAAAAGTCACAAAGGTAGAAAAGGGCAAGCTAGGGCCAGGATCTGAGGTGCTCTGGCAGTCTGGCTCCAGAATTTACGTCTGAAACCCTCTGTCATGGGAAGCCAAGTGGCCTGGGGGCTTGGTATGCCTTTGGCATCAGGTTAGCATCCCAGCTCTGGCGCATGCCAGTTGGGTGACCCTGGGCAGGTTACTCAACCTCTCTGAGCTCACATCCCTCATCTGTGAAATGAGAAGAAGAATAGAAACTACTTCACAAGAAGTAAATGAGACACATAAAGTGCTGTACACATAGCAACCACGATGCAGATGGTCAGTGGTAACCATGGAGATAATGATAAAGGTGGTAAATAGTAACCATGTGATGACACAATGAGTACGATGATGATGATGATGATGATGATGATGGCTATGATGATGGCATGCTTGCTGACAGAGTGAACAATGCAGAGGAGAAGGGAACTATTACCAGTTCCCGGAAGGATCCAGACATGATAACTTGGTTGTTAGAGGAAGAGTAAATGGCAGCATCAAGTACGGGGCCATTGCTCCAGAGGCCAGAGGACGAAGAGGCAGGGAGGAGCTCAGATGCGAGGGAGCACGGCCAGTGGAGAGCAGGGGTAGAGAAAGTGACCCCTCCCCCGGCCCCCGCAGGCCAGAACCAGACTCTTCTGCTTCTTCAAGAAGGCGGGCATTTCCACACGGCCTCTTGCATTGCTCCAAGCCTGGGAAAAACCAAGCAAATGAGGCAGAGGCCCTGAGGAACCCTGCCTCTCCCCCTGCCAGAAAGGGCTTGGTCTGCTGTTTGTTCCACAATTAGAAATGGGCTCTTGTCCCTGCCTGAGCAGGAAGCTTTTGTTTGGCAGGAGGAGGAAGAGCCAGGCGACTCCAGAGAGGAGCCCCCCCAATGCCACATGCTCTGCATTTCTCCTACAGCTCCTGCCAGAGCCCAGGTGGGCGTGGGGGACTTGGAAGCCCTCACCACCCAGCGAGCAAGGCTCCGGAGGCCTGGCACCACCGGCAGAGGTGGCGGCTGTCAGCGCCAAGGAGGAGAGCATTCCGAGGCACAAGAATAGCCCGACCACAAGACAGGGAGGCGCTGTCTCTGAAGCATGGCCCTCCTCCCCAGAGCAGAAAAGACCACATGTTGGGAGGCCCCGAGGTTTCTTGGAACTGCTAGGAGCAGAGGCCATTCCCCAGGTAGACCGATTTCCCTTGAAGAGTCCCAAAGCCCTGTACGTGGGTGGGCACCTTCGCGAGGTGCCTGTGTCTATGCTGGCCCGTGTTCGGATAGAGACACCCTCCCCTGCAGCTGATGTAGGTGACAAGAAAGTGTCTTTCATGCGACGGCCCATCAGAAGATAGTCCATACTTGTATTGTTTATGTGAGACCCTGGCCCATAAGAAAGGGTTGGCAGAGCCTGGATCCCACTGTGAACCACAGAAAACATGCAGACTCCAGCCCTGTCCCTGCTCGCACATCCTTGTACCTTTAACTGTTCCGTGTTAAACAACAAGTAAGTGTCTGTGTCGGGAGCGAGTGGAGTGACAAACAGGACGGGCCCTTGCTCCCACAGCATTTACATCTAGAAGAGTGAAAAGAGACAATGGGCCAGGAAATACAGAAAGACAAGAGATGCTTTCAGGTAGTGGCAAGTGGCACAAAGACCATAAACATGGTTATGGGATTGAGATATCCAGGCCTGGGGACAGGGGGCAGCTGCTTCAGTCTGGTGGCGAGGGAGGCTTCTCAGGGGAGGCGACATCGGAGTGGATGCCTCAGAAGTGAGAAGCAGCCAGCCATGCAGATATCTGGGTGAAAAGTGTTTCAAGCACAAACCCCATCAAACTGCAGAGGTGCTAGGGAAGCAGCGAGCAGGGAAGGGCAGAGGGGCTGGGCCGGGGTGTGCACGGGGAAAGGCGCCAGGTAGTTTGTGATAACAGTGGCTGGGCTGTGTAGATGCGGAGCCATCGTAAGTCCAGGAGGGCACCTGGACTAGATTTTCACTGGACTGGGAAGCTGCTAGAAAGCTGTAAAGAGCCATGGTGTGACCCGGCTTTTGTTCTCAAAAGCCCACTGTAGCAGTGAAAGGAAAGTGGGTTGTAGAGGAGCAGCGGGAGGAAGCCGGGAGACATAGCTGGTTTGTTTTAGTTCCAGCCAGAGAAGACGGTGGCTTGGACTAGGGACGCAGAGCAGTGGGCAGAGTCAGGCTATATTGCAGAAGGTTGAGCTGCGGGGATCTGCTGATGGGTTAGAGGTAAGATGTGAAGGGAAGTAAAGGATTAAGATTTGAGGCTTGAGCAACTGGAAGAATGATAATGCCCATTTGCTTTGGGGGTTGGGGGTCAGAGAGTGCCACCTTCAACAGGAAGCTGGGTGTCAGGGAGTTGGGCCACACTCACATTCTCAGAGAATGTTCAGGAAGGTATTTCAGGTTTACATAGCTGCTGCAGGGTGTGGGGAGATTGTGGGAGGAATCAAGTGTCAGTTCACACACAATGACTCCTCCTCTACATATTTTGTAGATTGTTTTTCGCTGAATCAGAAGAAACAAAACAATAGTTTAGCCTAGTGGTGAAGACTACAGCTGCTGACGCCCATGCTCATAGCAACGTATTCACAGGAGCCAAAGATGGAAACAATCCAAATGTCCACGAACAGGTGAACGGATAAATGAAAGGTAATATCTCCATTCAACGACATATTATTCACCCAAAAAGAGGAATGAAATTTTCTATGTGATACAACATAGATGGACCATGGAAACATTATGCTCAATGAAATAAGCCAAATATTTGCCCCCAGAAGGAGAAATATTATATGACTCCACTTACACGAGGTGCCTAAAATAGACAAATTCATAAAGACATAAAGGAGAATAGATGTTATCAGGGACTGGGAGAAGTGAGAAGGAGAGTTATTTAATGGGTCTTAAGTTTTTGTTTAGGACGATTAAAAAAAAGTTAGAATATAGATAGTGGTGATGGTTACACCTGATCCTCTGGGTACCTGGTCCCAGGTCCAGGTACAGCTGCATCTCTAAAAGTGTCCCCAGGCAGAGTTTTACCTCAGTTCACTTCCACCTGGAAGTGTCTTGTCTGAGTCAGCTCAGGCTGCCATAACAGAATACCATGGACTGAGTGACTTAAACGATAGACATTTATTTCTCCTGCAGTTCTAGAGACTGGAAGTCCAAGATCAAGGTGCTGATCGATTCAGTTCCTGGCGAAAGCTTTCTTCCTGGCTTGCAGACTTCACTGTTTCCTCATGTAGCAGAGAAAGGGCTTGTGAGCTCTCTGGTATCTCCTCTTACAAAGACATTTATCCTATCAAATCAGGGCTCCACCCATATGACCTCATTTGACCTTAATTACTTCCTTATTCCAACACTGGGAGTTGGGGCTTTCACTTATGAATTTAGGGGCTGGGAGACACAAGGCAGTCCATAGCAGGCCTCCACCTCAGTGCGGCCGAATCCAGTGTGTCCTCCTGACCCCAAATCAGCATCTCCTTACTTCTCTGTTCCACTGGTGGCAGCTCTGTGTTCCCAGAGGTGCATCCTCCCTGTCCCTCATCCCCATGCTCCACCTGTCACCTGCAGTTAGAGAGGCCTCCCTAAAACACCAATCAGACCATACCATTCCTTTTCTATCCCCATCAGCCAGGCTCATTGGCTCCCCATTGCCAACCAAATGACCTTTAAGCCTTTCGCCTGGTATTCAAGGCCATCCCACAGAACAGCCCAAACCTGTTTTCCTGTCACTCTCCTGTCCTCTAGTCGATTGTTACACTGCTTTTTCCAACCCCCTGTCTTTGCTCAAGCCATCCCTTCCGCATGCAATGCGCTACCACCCCCTATCTAGAGGATTTACATTCTTCCAAGACAAGTTCAAGTTTAACAGCCTCTGAGATACTTTCTCTGACTCTTCTAGCTGGAAGAGAGCTCCCCCCCCTTGACCTTTTCTGCTTCTTGCATCAGGTAATGACACCTCTGATAAGACATGGCAGAAGTCCGGCTCATATTAGTGTAAGCGCCAAAGGGGAACCAATTCACTTGTGTACCTGGAAAGTCCAGGCTTAGAGCAGGTCCCCACAATGAAGGCATCAGGACTCCCTTGTCTTTCATTGCTTGACCTTCTACATCGCAGGGACCTGCTTCACTCATTCCTGCTACAGATGGAGCACCTCTGAGCTGTAGGGGCACAAAGAACCCATGGTTGTGGTCAGCTGCAGGTTCCCGTCATCCCAATTTAATGGTTTCACATGAAAGAGAACATCTGTCTGCAATCCGAGGGAATAATGCTGATTGGTCAGATATGAATCGTGTGCCATCCCAGATCAGCCACCAAGACCAGGAGAATAGGGCACTGTGATTTCCAGGCAAGAGTCATAGAACCACCTGGTGGGCCAGAAAAATGGAATATTGTGATTGGCACCTAGCCGGCAACGCTATCAGGGAGAGGCAGGTTCCCAAAGAAAGGGGTGTGCGGCAAATTAGAAACAAGTGTTCATTATACCACTTTTCCTCATAATTTTTGTATTTATAATTCCCTTTACACATGTCTATATGCGTCTCACATTCCAGACTTGAACCCCTTGGGGAAGAGGGGACATGCCTTGTTTTCCTCTGTAGTCCCACACTTGGCTTAGGGTCTGACCCCTAAGTGCTCAATAAATGCTACTAGCTGTACACAGGGTTGTCCTCGTCCCCCTACACTGACCTTTCAAATAATCCTTGGTGGGCGGGGGAGACAGAGCAGAGGGACTGTGTTCTTCAAATGGTACCACGTGGTCCCCTAGGAGCCCTGAGCTATCTCCTAGGGGCCCCACTGGGAGGGCCAACGAATCTTTAGGCTTCTGTACTCTCTCTTCTCTTCTTTGATCTGTTTCACACATATTGAGATTTCCTATAGAAAATAATTTTAAGAAAGTGTCTGTGGCTTTTTAAACATTTGAAAACCACTGTGCTGGGGAAGGGAGTTCCATGGACCATTGGTTCTTTCAGTTGTCCCTCATTAAAGGGCTCCGTAGTCAAATAAACTTGGGGAAACTTTATTTGCTATAGTCCATTCTTGGAGATAAATAATGTACATTAATATATCAAATGCTCTGAGAAGTCCTACATCTTGGATTTGTTTAATTTGCTGATTCTCAAGATAATTTCCTCATAAAATCCTTTTGTCTAGTAGTACCAATTAACACCCTTAAGAACCAGTGTCCCATGGAACCTAAGTGAGGAACTCCCGGGCTGGGATCCTTAAGGCTGCTTTCTGGCCCTTTCCTTCTCGGATCCATATGAGGAGTCGCTGAAGGACCTGGGGACATGGGGCCTGCAAAATGGGACCCACGGTCATGGTCTCCAAGTCCCTGAAAAGCTGTCATTGGCAGAGGTGGCTGTTTTGTACAATGCCCGTCGCCCACAACAATGCCTGCCTTATAAACTGAGTTTTTTCTAACTTATTGGGGAAAGTATGAATTGGGTCAACTTTTTTCTTTCCATCATTTTAGCAAAAGGGCCTAAAATCTTAAAAAGGTGTCCATCCTTTGCTCCAGCAATTCCACTTCTGGAACTTCATCTGAAGGAAATAATGGTACAGATGCACGAAGAGGGAATGAACAAAGATGTCCGTCAGCTATTGCTTGAAAACTGAAAACCATCGCCAGAATTAAAGACTGGTAAACTAAATTGCAACACATCCACGCCACGGAAGGGAGCAGCCACTAACAACCATTAAACATGCGACATGGTAAAGAAGACACATATGAAGACGGGGTGGGGAGCAGGCTACACAGCAGGATACGAACCCACTTTTATATTAGTGCTTCTCCAACAAGCTAGGCTGAAGGACCACTTGTGATTTCCAATCTGTTATAAGTCGACACTGTCGTAAAACACAATAAATAAAAAATGCAGGGGCCGTGTCATGTTGCTGTAGAAGTTTCTAAATGCATACTCTCGTTTCCCATACTTATTTCTTCATGCCCCAGGAACACACAGTTCTGATACCACACTTTGAATTGCCTTGTTTTGTATCTTATGTAAAAGCCTGGAAGGAAATGCAATACGAGTTCGAGAGTGTTTTTCTCTAAAAGCTGAGTTTAGAGGTGATAATTCATGGTTTTTCTTATTTGTATCTCCGCATTGCTACACTGACTGCATTCTTGAGTAATAAGACAGAGCTGCGAGTGTCTGAGGTGGGACAGATGAGCATTTGATATGGAGTCTGTACAGGCAGTTCTGGCCCAGGGTGGGAGGCTGGGAGCAGATGGCTGTGCTGTGTAGGAGGAGACACCAGTGGGTCAGCAGTTTTCTGCAGGCAGAGCTGGCAGAGACAGAGGCTTTGGTTGTCTTCTGAGTCTAGAGCATCGTCCCTGGCCTCCATCCCTGCTGTCCCCCATCATTCCATCTCCGTCCCTGGGCACTGAACTCTCTGGCCATCCTTTCCCTGGCCAGGCCAGCCCTGCCTATGGAAACACGGAGCGGCACGTGCGTGCGTCACCTGCACAGCGCAGCCGGGCCACGCCAGGGCCAATCCACCAGACATCGCGTCAGCGCATCCCCACCAGGGGCTGAACCGCGGAGGAGGCATCCTGAATCCAGGCCCCTGCCAAGGCCCCGGGCACCGTCTGCCGGCCTCTCAGCTCTGGCTCCAAGTAGTTTTCCCAGGGACCTCCACCCTGCTGGCCGCCAGCCCGAGGAGGAGGGGAAGAAAAGCAGGGGCAGCACAGTTGTGGTTAGCGTGGGGGGAGGGGCGGGAAAAGCTCTCTCCCCACCATTCCTGCAGGGTGGAGGCAGCGCTGTCCCCTAGGACAGGAGTCTGGCTTTGTTGTCGTTGTTTCCTGAAGAGAAGAAAGGGCAGAGATTAGTTTCCAGACGCCAAAAATCGAGAAGAATGTAAACCCCTGCTGAGATGACAAGGCCTTCCCTTCAGTGGTACCCAAGGCCCATGGATGCCTGAGGGCCAAGGACTTTGGCAAACAAAGCCAGCGGCCCAGAGCGCCACTCATTCTGGCCCCAAAAGAGGGTAGGGTGACCTTGGGTAACTGTCGGTCTCTTTGTGCTTCCCCAACGCCGGGCACATCATGACAGACAGGGCACGGATCCGAGGATTCAGACTGTTTTCGGAGTTTTGCCCCAACCCAGTAGGACAGGTGTTAGTGTTCTCTCTGTTCTACAAATGAGGAAACTGAGGCTGGACCCATTGCTTCAGCCCACATTGTCCTGGTCTGCTCCAGACCCATCCCTGTGCCACAACTCTGACCAGGGGCACCTGCCATCCCGGCTCTGCAGGGCGTGCCACGGGCCTGGGTCACTCTGTCTTCACACGTAGCTCTGCTAAGCCAACCCAGTCCTCCTTCAGAGGTGCTTCAAGATGATGTCTGGGACAAGGGTCAGGTGTGGGACTAGTCACCAGGTAAGGCTGAGAGCCTGAGGCTGGGACATCCCATCTGCTCCAAACTTGGGAAAACAAGTAGAATCCTAGAGTTCTGGCTGGGTTACTGGAGTAACTGGAATTTAGGTCAACTTCTTGGAAAGACATGAAGTCAAGTGAAGAAAAGCATTTTGTAAAAGATTTATAGAGCGAACCCATATTTTTAAATATGTGTATTTCAATGTATATGTGTGAATCTATATATCCATATGGACCCAGAGTTGGGCCAAACTTTGCAATTAAGAGCATGTTCCTCCCCAAGATGGCTCTAACTTAGGACACCAGCCATAAGTTTTGGGGTCTTCGGGGCTACCCTCCCTTTAGACCAGCTGACTACCAATGCGGAGGTCCCCATGGATTCCCTCAGGTTTGACTATTCAGTAGAAAGACTCACAGAACTTAGGAAAGCACTGTAATTACAATTACTGTTTTATTACGGCAAAAGGATACACATTAGAAGAGACACAAGCGGGTAAGTCTGGGGGAATTCCAGACACAAAGCATCCATCGTCCCCAGGACCATGTCAGCCTCCTGGCTGTGACATATGACAAAGAGCGCTGCCAACCAGGAACTGCGCCAGAGCTTTGGTGTCCAAAGTTTTTAATGAGGCTTCATTACATAGATATGATTGATTGAATTCAGTCTTCAAGCCCCTCCCCTTCCCAGAGGTTGTGCTGATATCAGGTGGCTCAAAGCCCCAAACCTCTAATTACATGGCTGACCTTTCAGGTGTGGCCAGCCACCATCCTGAGCTATCCTGTTGACATAACCTATCAGGTGTGGTCCCAGGGGACACCAGGAATATTAAGGACACTCCTATTACCCAGAAAATTCCAAGGGCTTAGAGGTTGCCTCCCAGGAAGTGGTGATTTAGGCTAGCCAAATGCTTTATTACACCAAATGTGTATGACATAGAAAAAGGAACTGAAAGAGATCCCTCAGAATGTGAATAGTGGTTGTCTCAAGATGCTGAAGTTCAGGTTGTGGCAGACACCATGTGATAGGTTCACCAGAATCCATCCCTCTTTTCCTGACACAGAGTGAGACTACATTTCCCAGCTTCCCTTGTAGTCAGATGTGGCCATGTGACAGATTTCTGGCCAATGAAATGTGAGCAGAAATAATGCTTGCCATTTCCAAGCCTAACCCATAAAACTTGCTTCACAACCTTAACTTTCTTTTTTTCCTACCCTCTGGTTGGAGACAAAACATCCAGGGCCCTAGAAGATGATTGAGCCACAAGATACAAGGATTCTGAGTCCCTGAATCATCAGGAGAAAGGCTACATAGGAAACATTGTCACTGGACTTTTGCATGAGCAGAAATAATCTCTTATGTTAAGCAGCTGAAATTTGGAGGTGGTTTATTAACAGCAGGTGGTCCACCCTAATGAGTACATTGGCAATTTTCTTTTTTCCCCTCTTATGCTAATTTTCTTAACATTCTCTAATAAATACTTATTATTTTTGTAAGAAGAAAAAGCAAACATCAAAGTTATATTTTTAATCACAACATACAAAAAATTAAATTAGATGGTTAGAGAGGAGGGCGCTTAAATAATTTTAAAATGTTTTTGAAGAAAAGTTTAATAGGAACATGTGATAGCACAGGAAAAACCACTTTGTTCTTCTGGACCCTGAACCCCGCGGGGCTCCTCCCCTCTCTCTATGACCCACCTAGCAAGCCTTGAAGTAGCTTTTCCCATTGAGCACCACCAGGGTTAAGGACAAGCTCCCCCAACGGACTAGTTCCTGGCCTACTGCTTGGGTTGCAGCCCCTACAGCTGCGTCTACTCCTGCTCAGCGTCCTCTGCCTGGGTCACTGTCCTCTCTAGTACCCCGAGCATCTGTGCTGGCAGGGACCCTAGAGATTATAACACCTTAGCCTTCATTATACATTAAGTATGGGTAGACCAAGGCCCAGGGATACAGAAGAGAACTCAGGCTAGGACCCCGGGCTTCTCTCTTTCCACAGCGTTTCTCCCAAGGTGGGTCCTTGGGTGTAGAGATTGGTCTGGGCTCCATCCAGATTTCTCACCAACCTCATTACCTTGATGTTTTCACCAACAAGGTGCTTTCTTGCCTTCTGCGGAATCTGCCGGGGTTTCACAGAGCAGCCAGTCCCAATCTGGAGCCAGTCCCCACCCTCTACCCCTAAGACATTTAAGACCTTGCAGGACTTCCCTAGGATCTGGGGCCCTAAGGATCTATTTCCTGAGAATACACTTTCAGTTCAGTTCTAAAGATGCCTTACCAAAGACTCCCCCTTTCCCATTTTTCATCCATGAGGTGGCTCATCCTGGACATATGTTTATCATCAATAAACATAGAATCTGCATTAGTTAGGGTTCTCCAGAGAAAGAGAACCAATAGGGTGTGTGTGTGTGTGTATGAGAGAGAGATGTTAAGAAATTGACTCATCAGATTATGGAGGCTGACAAGTTCAAAATCTTCTGGGTGGGTCAGCACCCTTGAGACCCAGGGACTAGCCGTTGTTGCAATTCCTGTGAAAGTCATCTACTAGCAGAAGTTCCTCTTGTTTGGGGGAGGTCAGTCCTTTGTTCTATCCAAGCCTCCAACTGATTGGATGAGGTCCACCCACATTATAGAGGGCCACCTGCTTTACTCAAAGTCCACTGATTTAAGCGTTAATCTCATCTAAAACCACCTGTACAGAAACATCAGGAATAATATTTGACCAAATATCTGGATACCGTGGCCAGTCAAGTTGACACATACAATTAACTATCATGGGATCCTTGAAAGCCCAGCCTTCAGGTCAGTTGTCCTTGACAGGTAAGATGTCACACCCCAGGGGAATCTCAGGTTGTGCTAATGGCATGTAACAGCCACCTGCTGGGTGCTACAATTTACTCGTCACAGTATCACCATCATCATTCCCACTTTACTGAGCAGGTGCCCAAAGTTTAGCGAAGCTTAGTGACTCATCCAAGACTAAGTAGCTGGATAGAGAGGACCCTGGATCTGAACTCAAATGTGGGACCCAAACCCATGCTCTTTCCATTATGCAACCTGTCTCTCCCAGCACTCACAAGAGACATTTCCAACAAGGCATGGCACTGCTCTGAGCACTGATAGGTATTAACTCATTAAATTCCCATAATAGCTCTCTGACAGCTGTAGCTCTAATACCACCACTTAACAAAGGAGAAAAAGAAAGCACAGTGGGAGGGGGTGGTAACCGGCACCACAGCAGAGCTGAGATCTGATCGGGGCAGTCAGACAACAGAGCCCACAGCTACGCTCTGCCTTATCCTGCCCCTCTGTGCTGTCCCTCTGTCCTCATCCCACTCATCTAAAAAATATTAAGGTCTAGCTCTTGGCATCCCTCTCAATTCTGAGCCTAAGCCTCTGAAACACACGCTTCTTTTGTAACTGTGGCCACCAGCTGCCAGGGCTCTGCCTCTTGTATTTTAACCTACATTTTTCCCATATCCAGAGTCTATGTGCTGCCATGGGACAGTGTCTCCCCTTCCGCCAGCTTCCCCTAGCTCTTTGCCAGCCGCCCAGATTACTAGGGTTTACTAAGAGTGAGAATATTTGAGAGCCAATGCTGGACCAGGCGTGGAGTTAGGTTTAAGCACGTGGACTTCTCAAGTCCCCAGCAACACTGCAAGGCAAGCCCTTTGTCATCCCCATTACACAGATGAAGCAACTGAGACACAGCACCATTAGGTGATGTGGCCAAGGCTGTGCACCTACTAAGTGTGATTCAGGTCTGACCGACCTGACAGCTGGAGCCGGTCCAGAAGCCAGCCAGCCAGCGTCTTAGATGTTGTCGGAGGTCCCTCTCTGAACTTGGCCTCAGCACGTGCTGAGAACCCAGCTATGAGCGAGACGTGGTCCCTGCCCTCCTCTGGCTCAGTGGCCAGGCAGCATAAAAACATCTTATCTAACAAGCAACCAGCCTTCCGGGACCCCACGGTGCCATCCCTGGCCAGTTTCACCTTACCACTCTGCGCCCGGCCTCCCAGCCTCGAGACTGCTGCCCGGTGCCAAGGGCTGGCCTTCCCCGGAAGGTGGTGGCATCTGGTTCTGCTTTGCTTGGGAAAACAGCTTCGTTTACAAATATTTGGACTGTGGATCTTCCCTCCCCACTCTGCCTCACTTGGGCCTCAAAAAGAAGCCTTCCTTTAAGGGACCTGAGCAGGGCTACAGGCCAGGAAAGGGGGAGGCCTCCAAGTCATCATTTTCCCGAATGGAAACTGCACTCCTAGCCCCCCAGCTGTACAGGGCTGCCGGGGGTCTAGATCCCTGAGGTAGGCAGTGTTTCCAGATAACAGAGCTAACCTGGCTGGGCGCTCACTGACTGCACGCCGCACTGAGACCTTGGACCCCTCCCATGACACCTCAACAAAAGCCTTCAACTCCTCTTTCCCATAACTCCCCTCCTGGGCTCTCCCCCCCACACCCCCCCACCCCAGTTCTGGCAGCCATTTTGGCCCTTTCTGGAGCACTGTGGCCTGGAAAGCAAGTGACTTGGGAACAAGGGTCTGGCTGTCCGGAGACCAGGATGGTTCTTCCAGAGGGAAGTGCCAGGTATTGCAAGGGTAGGAGTCTTAGCCAGGCGTCTCCTCTGAAGACCCACAGGCAAGAGGCAAAGCAGTTCGAAGCTGCCAAGAGACATGATTCATTCACTAACCAGTTACTGAGCGCCTGCTCAGAGCCAGCTCTGAGCTAAGACCTGGGGTACCTCAATTCCTCCCTCCCAGCCCCTTCCTTCCTAGTGGAGAGGTAGAGAGAAATCACAGTGATGGGTGGGAATTAAAAACTAAGGGAAGTGCTGAGGAGAAAAAGAGCTTGATTCTATGAGACCTGAAACAAAAAGTCTGACGGGAGTTCTGGGAAGACTTCCTGGAGGAGGTGACTCTTGACTGTGTTCTGTCATATGAGTGGGAGTTTAACAAGGGAAGAAGAATGAGGATTCCAGGTTTGAATGAGCAGGGAGTTTGGGAGGAAAGGAACAAAGTCCCAGTCAGAGGGAGGGCAGAAATGAGGGGGAAGGCCATAGGGGATGGGCTGGAGGAGGGCTGGTGTTGGCAGGCCAGGCAGGGCCTGAAAGGTGTATTAAGGACCTGGGTCCCAGCCACCAAGGGGCAACCCATGTCTTCACCTGAGTCCATGTGCCTATTGGGCAACTTGCCTAATGACGAGAGTATCTAACATCCATCCCTCACTGGAGGATTTTGGCATTCATATAGAATTTTATTTATTTTATCTCTTTTTGTCCATTCTTTTGGTATTTCAAAGAAATGTTAAATAATTTATCAGGTGACAAAAAGTTGCTGAAATATAGTAAAATGTTTCCATAACAGTTTTTTAAATCTGTTATTTATAAATGTTTAATTATAAAGTTACTATTGGGTCTAACAGTTATGAGCGGGCAGACTCGGGTTCGAATCCTGGGTCTGTCTTTCATAAACTGAGTGTTACTTCAGCTCTCCAAAACTCTTTTCTCATCTGGAAAATGGGAAAGTATCTATTTCATAGTAGTATTGATAAATTAATGAAGCTAAGAATATAAGCGAATAGTGAGCCCACTGTGTTCCAATATCTATATCGATCATTGTTGTCATTATTACTCACAAACTTTTCACTTCCTACCCCCAAAAACCTGTTCCATCCTCTGTATTTCTCATCTTAAACAACAGCCTCTCACCATTTATCTATTGTTCGAGCCCAAAATCC
>PVJD01017728.1:0-16664 GCA_004026545.1 Mormoops blainvillei | reverse complement strand
GTCACTCAGGGGAAAAGATGCAAGACCACTCACCAGTCATGGGTGTTAGGAGTTACCTCAAGCTCGGGTTCACCTGGCTGTACTGTTTCCAACTCTTAGGACCGCGGTCCAGCTTTGTAAACTGAGGCACAATATCTACCCTGGGTGGGGGTGCTGAGAAAGCAAGGCGCGCTGGGCCCCCTGTGTGGACGTGCAGGAACGAGGATGGGGCAGCTAAGAAATACTGGGGGCGGGGAATTTGGTCCCAAGTCTTTGCCACCGGCCTCCGGGGCCAGCTTGGGCAAGTGGGCTCTGAGCCTCAGTTCCCTCCTCTGCAAAATGGGTCTTACTAGTTTGGAAGATGGCCCCGGCCACCTTCCCCAAGTGCTCTGACGAAGGCTGCTGGACACGAAAAATAAAAGACAGAGAAGGGTGCTGGAAGTCAGAGAATGAGGAGGGCACCTCCCAGAGAGGTCAGAGGGTTACTGATGAGCGAGACCCACAAGGGCCAATGAGTGTGAAACCCCACGGCCTGTTATCCTCAGAGGAGGTGGGGTTGACAGAATTACTCACCCCAGTGGTCCATCTGTCTTTACCCACACGGGTAAATGGGTGGCCGTCTGCCCCGCCCCTGAGCCCTGAGGGCCTGCTCTGGGCTGTGCTCTGTCCCGTCTGCCTCCTCTCCAAGTGCTCGAAGCCCCCAAAGGCCCCTGCCGCACCTTGAGACCCTGCTGCAAATCTAAGTCACTGGTCGTTCCAGATCCAGAAGGTAGAGGGAGGCTGGATGAACCTGAGCTGAAGACCTACTATGTGCTGGACAACGTGCTAGAGCTGTGCACACATGCTCTCCTTGACGTTCCCACCAGGCCCCCTCAATCTCTCTCACAATCATGGTCTTTAAACCTGGCCTCCCAGGACAGACCTTTGAGCGTCTGTGCCATCCTGGTCCTTCTCTGTGGGACACGTTCCACCCTCCGTGTGCACTTACTCAGGGATCCTTAGGTCCACACACACACACACACGTGGGTGGTCTGACTACATAGAGTGAAGGCTAAGTGTCCACTTCTGTATGTGCGGGCACAACGGTCCCTTTTAGAGGAAGACTCTTCTTGGGCAAGGACTCGCCTAGAGACCTGCTCAGGTTGCTATCCTTGGGCCACAGACAGGTCCACCTGTCCTCACTCCACCTTGTCTCCAGGGATGTCACCATCCCTCCCCCTGGGCTGTAACACTGGCTTTTCCCACATAGGAACAAATTCCCTGGGGTACCTCCCTCTGAGCCTGAACCACCCCTGGAATATTCTTCTCCACACACGGCCCTGCGAGCAGCCACCGAGGGACTGCCTGGGGCTGGGGACGGCAGACTCGTCGTGCTCATTCTAGTCACACCACAGCCTACTCTGACAGCCTCTGAATTCGCTGGGGGTTGATGCCCATGCACGACACTGGTGACTTTCCAGAGTGAGCTCATGGAACACTGACACAGATACTTTTCACATTTATCATGAAATCGTGAATCACTTAGCAGTGTTTATGTGAGCGCTTCTTCCTGGACCTACGCGCAGGCCTTTACCTTTATCATAGCTCAGTTTCTTCTGCTTAGACATGGCCCCCCATCTTAGCCGCTGCCACCATTTTGGAAACTCAGCTCTGCTGCAGGTGCATGAACTGTCTCATCCAGTGTGGCCATCTGAACATCTGAGAGTCTTCCCAGTGGACCATGGACCCCACTGACAAAGGAGGTGCTCTCCAACCACAGCGTCGCCCTCCTGCCTACCCAGCCCCTCCCAGGTGGAAGGAAGATTCTAGCCCAGGTTTCCCCCGCCCCTCGGGCCCCCAGAGCCTGTCTCCCGGAGACAGGCAGCTTGCCAGTTGGGCAGAACTGGCCCTTTCACCTCTCCGTGCCTGAGAGGGGCTGCTGGTACGATGCCAGGACCAGGGCTCAAAGGCCCGAGCCTAGGCCAGTCCTGCTCACTCAGCTCCTGCAAGGCACACACTTGCCCTGGACCCTGGAATGGTGGCAAAGCTGGACCTCGGTCTGTCTCTCCCTCATTCCTAGGTCACGGGCTCAGAGGACGTGGACAGAGAGCTTCCTGAGTGGGCCTCTCTGAAGGTCGGCCGCCCACCTGGCAGGCTGTCACAAGTTCTCATTTGAAACCATCCTCTAACCACAGTCACAAAGACCCCAATCCACTCGTCCAGGTCCCCGCGACCTCACGAGGCTCTGATGGGAACCGCGTAGCCAGTGTTTCTGGAAGCTGCGTGACGGGGCTGCGTGGGAAATGTGTCATGAGTCCAGCGTTTCAAATAGAATTTTTTCTCTCCCTCTTTAGAGATGAGGACACTAAGTTTTCTCCTTGAAATGAGGACAAGATAAAAAAACACATACACACAGAGAGAAGGGAAAGATGCGGAATGACTCAGAAGTTAGGGCCCAGCTAACGCACTGAGCGTTGGTGCATTGTCTTCACTGAGAAGAGGAAGTGAGGTGTGGAGGGAGGGTGGTGAAAGGGCCCCGGAGTGGAGGCTGAGACCTGTGTTCTAGTCCTGGCTCTGCCCCCAACTACCTGGGTGACCCAGGGCAAGTCACTTCACCTGTGTGAGCTACGGTTTCCTCCTAGCAACTCGATAATTTCTGTTGATCCTTTCCAGTCCTAATACTAACGCATAGACCACAAGTTAAGTAACCGTTAGGCTCCCAAAAACGTGGGCAAACTTTTTCTCCAACTGAAGTCGATTTTAAGGAAACTGAGCTAATATTTCTTTCTCCTTTTCTTTCTACCCCCATCCCACTTCCTTCCCTCCTTCCTTCTCTCCTCTACTACCTTCTTTTAGGAGCAAAACCCTTTCTCCAAGAACCACCTTACACTGAAGGTCAATAAATATAACAGAAGAAAAGGAGGTGGACTGATGGAGGGAATGAGGCCTGTTTGTCAATCCCTGACAGCCCCCACCTCCCCTCCCCCACCCTCCGTACACGCAATCGGCACCATTTGTAAAACACCGGATTAGGCTCTTTCCTTAATTGAAAGAGTCCTTGTTTTGATGAATGTTCTGCCTGGGAAAGCAAAAACAGCTTGATCCTACTTGGGCTAACAAGGAACTTTCATGTCATTACCTCACTTCCTCTTCTCTAGCAGCCTGCCAGGCGAGGGGATTTGCCCCATGCCACGGGTGAGGAGACCTGGGTAAGTAGCCCGTGGGAACTGCTTTATCTGTGATGGAGCAGAGGGCAGGAAGTGCCTGCCAGGTGGGGTGGGGCCCAGCCAATGATCGATGGGTGGTGTGAGAGGGGTGAAGACCCACTTCCTTTCTGGGGTCAGAACAGCTCTGAACTGTAACTCACATTCTGGAGCTCCCTGTGGGATCAGGTCGAAGCTACTCTCTATGGGACTTAACTGAAATTGTCCCTTGGTTTCTATTCTGTTACCTTAGAGCTGGATTTTGGGGAGACTTGAAACTGAGAGTCTATAATTATCAGTAAACAGAATGATTCTGCGAATGAGCAAAACAGCATGAACAACCACATTTGCCTGTGTAAGGAGTTGCATTTCGTGAAAGAGTTGTAGGCTAGGAGGCCTGAGAAGGGGAAGATGAGAAACTACACAGAAAAGAGAACCGAACCACAGCGGCATATGAAGCAATGACGACAACAAAAATAGCAATATACTTCGAAAACCCCAAAGCTCAGGAAAGTTTGCTCCGCGCCGAGCTGCTTTAGTTGTGTGACATTCTGAAGGCTGTCAGGGAGAAAGGGGCCGCGTTCCAGGTCTGGGGCGTCACACGCGTCAATGGGAAAGCACCGATCCCATCACAGGATGGTGTCTGTGCAGGACTTCTCAGCCAGAAACACCAGGCACACATGACCAGGCTCTAGCCCCGTCCTTGAGATGCTTGGTGAACGGAAGCAGGTCCCCACCAGCGGTGCCACAGGGTTGGAACGAATTCCACTTGGATCTCAAAGGACAGGGAACTTCAGCTGACATCCGGGTTTCACCTTTTGATTACAAAGCTCTTAGTGGGGTACGAACAGAGTGACCATGGAGCTTCTTGGAGGCAGAGAGCACAGCCCGGCATTCAGGTATTAGCACCTTAGGAAGCCCTTTGTAGATCCGAGTCCTCCCAGAAAGCCCAGAAAGCACGGAGAGAGAAGACGGAGAGCGTGAGGGTGGCGTCGCTCCAGGGCACGCGCGTGTTAATTGGGTCAGAGGTGGCGGTAAGCAGGACCCCGTTCGCAGGACTCCCGAGCCAGCGGCTAAACCCTCTGGCATTTTTTGGGCTGCAGTTCAACACAGCTGGTGTTAAAAACTGAATCATACAAACTTACCACAAAATAAATTGTATTAAAACAAAGGTGAAAAAGCCTCAACTCTCATCACTACCTAATTATTTCACATTTCACTGTGCTCTGTGCCATTGAGGTTATTTATGTCTCTGGTTATCAGTATGGTAGAGATATAATGATGCATATTTCTTCCCTGTGTGCAGAGATGTCATGCTGGTAGCTTGAAATTGGCCATGGTGGGGTTATTTATGCCACAGAAATCAGCAAATGCTGCAAAATGGGGCTCTGCCCTGACCCTGCTCGGAGACGGTTGTCGGCCATTTATCAGCACACCACTGGACAAGAGTCCTAAAGGAGTATCCGGGCAGTGGGCAGCGGAAATAAATAAAACGATGTCATTCATTCACCCACCACCGCTTACTGACAACCTACTATGTGCAATGTACGAGTATGTTGGTCACAGTTGTTTTTTTTGTAGCTGGCTGTAGCTCAGTCAAAGCTTACGGACTGGGCTAATTGGGGCAGAGGCGCACGTAAAACACTGGACGTTCCAACTATTGAGCATCTTCGATAAGAACATTTTGATGATTTTCCAGCTCATCTGCAACTCTGGCTCCAACTAGTAACTAACAAGGAGCTTCCAAGGAGGGGTCTCTGGCCAGGCCTGCTTCATAAATAGACACGGGTCACTTAAAAGCAGCCCACTGAGCGTTTGCAATGCAAACAGCCTTACCAGGCTCCTTGGGAAATAGTTTGTTCTCCTAAGGAGGTTAAATTTTTCATTCTTGTTTGTATTATTAATCTGCTTAGCCACGTGTGTAGTTGTGGGTGCAAAGACCTTGCAAAATGGGCCTTTTTCTTGAAACTTAAATATGGGAGGCTTTTGAATCCCATCAAAATGACCATAGACTTTGCTGGTATCATGAGGAGAATACAACTGTGCCCCATTCAGGTCTGGTAGCCCTGGTATAGCCTACACGATGGGGAAGGAAATAGGAAAAGGAATAAACGCCAGGCATGCTCTGTGCCTAGGAGGTACCCGGCACAGGTGTAACCCACGAGATGGGGCACACAGTCAAAAATCAACAAGCCCAATCGTGGTGCGTTACTAGCACCCGGAACAGTACCTGCACATGCTGGGTGGCCCAGCATTGTTATTGAATGAAGGAATGCCCCTATGCCATAATTCTATCCACAGTTTTGACGGGAAAGGGTCTTCTCATAAGAGTAGACAGGAAACAATCATAAAAGAAAAGGAAGGAGGAGGGGGAATTTGTATAAAGAGTTAGACTCTTTTCATATCACGTCTCATTTAATCCTCCCAAACATCTGGAAGGTTTTATCATCCCCATTTTACAGATGAGAAAAACAAAGGTTAATCAGCCTTCCCAATACCTCACAGGCAGGAAAGGCAGAGGGCCCTCAAAATCTGGTCTGTTTCCCTTCAAAATCCAAGTTCTTTCCATCTGCTGTGAAATGGTGAACTCTCCCTGGAAATGCCCAGTTTAAAAAAAAAAGTTGCTTCGCCCCCCCTGCCCAAGAAAATATAGATTTTCTTTACAGGAGAAGACAGGATATTAAAAACTCACACCAGAAACACAATAATGGCCCAGCAGCCCCTCCTCACTCCCTTCCTCTTTCCTTGACCACAGAGGAATGGTGTGCGTGTGTGCGTGTGCGTGCATGTGCGTGTGTCGTGTATCTGTTATTGCTGACCTTTATGTTCTTAAACACTGACTTTTGCTTCAGAAGTAATCTTGGTGCTACACTCTGCTTAAAGCATCTCCATCCCATAAAACTCTCTGTAAGGGTGAGTCACACAGTTTCCACATGTGGATGAGAAAATTCCAAAGAGAAAAATGATTTGGCCAAGGTCAATGCCAGCAAATGGAACAACAGGGAATCGAGCGTGGACTCCTCTCTCTCCAATGGCTTTTCCTATAACAGTTCTCTGCAGCTCCAATGGGCACAGCAATTACATGGGGAACTCACGAAATGCAGATCTGATTCAGCAGGTCTGGGTGAGGCCTGACAAACTGCCAGGAGATGCCAAGCTCTCAGGTGACGATGGATGAGAGGGTCCCTGCACACTCTGCCTTAGTCATGCGCAAGGCCACTGGTGAGTCCATTTCCTAGGGCTCATCCCACTGGGAGGGGGCAGTTCTCACTTCATGCTCTCGCCTTGGTGAAATCTCCAGCCTGGCAACCACACTGGGGACCGAACTGGGCCAGGTGGGCAGCCATCGGTCCCTGCTGGGGTCTGGCTCGCTGCCTCCCCAGACTCCTCTCTGTCCCTGGAGCCCCACACCTTCCCTGCTCTCCTCTCAGCCCACACACAGCAACTACCTCTGTGAATAAATGGTCTCTGAGCCTGCAGTCCCGACCCCCCAAATCCAGTTGCCATAAATAGTCGTGGTGCGCTGTTGAAATGTAAACCTGATGATGTCACTCCAGTTCAACAGAGGGGAAGGCAGCGAGCCCCTCACCCAGCCCCAAAGCCTCTTTAACCAGAGAGTTTTTACCTGCTGTGGGTAAAAAGAAAAGAAAAGAAAAGATTCTGCGGCTAAAAAGAGGTAAGAATGCCTCTGCCCAGGCTGGAGCAGCACGCATCCCCAGCCCCTGAAGATATCTCCCTTGGGTCTCTGGTTCTCTCTCCACCGCACCGCGTACCCCCTCACGGACCACATTCTTTTCATCCTCCCCACCCCCTGCCAGTTTTGCTCTCCTGAGATCCACAAAACAAGCCCCTTTACTGGCCGAAGGCAAAATCCTGAGGTCTGCGTGTTTCTCCAAATCTGCTCCCTGTGATTCCAAGCACAAAGGGAAGCAGAGAGATGTGCAGACTCTGGGATTGCTTTCATAAGCAGCTCGTCGCAGACTAGACCTGTGGCTTGGCCATGAGACCTTAAGTCTGGGGACAGTTAGGCATAAACGAGCAACAGCGACCACAGACACCACTTCCTGCCTCAAATCGGAGGTAGAATCTTGAAGGCTTTTAAGAGGCACCACGGCAAAGGTAAGCTGATTCTCAGGATAAAGTGAACGCAGACGCTGAGAGAAAATAGTATTCTGGGCCCAAAGCCAATGAGCTTTTTTGCCCTCAAAGTATTATTCCTTTCAAAAAAGAGCAAGAATATTTTATGATGAGGGAAATCCCTCCTTTAATCGCAAAGTCTACCAAAGAAAGTCTCTATTTACCCAATCCAGATAGGCGTACAAGAATCCCTAACACTGGTCAATTCCCACCTTGGCCCACGGATCTCAAAACCATCCAGGACATGTGTATTCACAGTGGCTCAATCAATAATGTTGGAGCGAACACGTGTGTAGCGAAGCTACATGTATGCAGGACAAACAGTAGCTACTCGGTATATCACTGCTTGCCAAGTTGAACAGTCTACTCAGATCTAGAGAAGAGAGACTCAGCGTGGCCTTAGATGAGGGAAGGCGCTCTGTCTGGGCTTTGGATTGGTAGAGAAGATGGCATTGAGGGGACCCCAAAAGGAGCAAGGTCTGGGGGCAGGGAGATGTGTTTCCTTTGCTAGAAACAGTCAAGAGGCATCTGGCCGGAAGAGAAAGAAGAGCCACGTGTCGGACAGCTTCAGATCTGAACCAAGGACTCTAATCCAGGGCACTCAGCCAGGGGAAGGCTGAAGACAGCGGCTTTCGTTTGGTGCGAGACGTCCATGCGGGTGGGATAGAAGGAGGCTGGAGCAGTGTTAACGCCATTATGGGTTTAATGTGGATTTGAGAAAAACCTATCACTGAGCACATCAGATATGACTTCAAAGACGGGACTGCTTAGGATAAAGTTATGGAAATGAGAGCCAGCGAGCTTACCTAAAGAGAAAACTATTAAGTCGATACCAGTTTGGAGGTGACAAAGATCATGAAGATGAGCAGGAGTGGTCAATAACCGACAAACTTGTCAAAGGGTATCCAGTGTGTACAAGTGCTTTGCTCATTCTGTCAGTCCGTTCAATGGGGAAATCATACGGTCCATGCCGCAGCTGAAGGAGGTACTTACTATAGGCTGTAATGACTGACTGACTTCTCGTGGGAGGGAGGGATGGAGGGAGGGAAGGAGCAAGGATAAAGGAAGGAGGGGAAGGTTTTTAAGGACCTACTAAGTACCAAGTGTCGGGACTCAGAGAGAGATGAGTTGCACAGTTTTCCTTCTCGGGGAGCTTGTGGCCCAGAGGGGTGGGCAGCTCTGCACACAGCTGTGATGCCTCCTTGGAAGCATTTCTATGGAAATGTGTCCGGAGCACAGGAACAGGTAGGAGCCCTTAAGAGTACAGAC
Organism: Mormoops blainvillei; assembly: GCA_004026545.1. NCBI lineage: Eukaryota > Metazoa > Chordata > Mammalia > Chiroptera > Mormoopidae > Mormoops > Mormoops blainvillei. The sequence continues at coordinate 8,097 of PVJD01017728.1, read as the reverse complement.
AGCTTGCAGAGGTAGAGATATCAGAGTTTAGTTCTTTTTGCCAGGCGGGGCTATCATCTGAATTAATTACAGCAAAGGTGTTTAAGGAATTCTAGGGCATGATTCCCAAGATGCTGTGATCCCTGAGAAAACTTAAAGGCCACCTAGTACAATTACATTTCCTGCAGTGAATGACATTAACCTTCAGTGCGCATGATATTAACCTTCAGTGTGCATGACAATGCCCTGTAGAACTTCTTTTAAAATGGCACATTGGGAGACCCTCCCCGAAGACTCTGATATTGCATGCCAGGAAGGTGGTGGAGTTAATCTGAAATTGAAATAAGCCCCAAGGGACTCTGATGTGGCACATACTCACTTTGAGAGACAACCTACAGAAGGCGGGGATCTTATTCTGACACCTCAGCGAGGAACACAATGCCTGGCCTATAGAGCCGGTGTTGCATGAATGTTGCTAAACATAAAAATAAATAATAAATTCTTGAAGTCCAATAACAAATCTCAGCTCCAGAATTTGTTTCCAAGTGGATTTAATTTATGGATTTAAAATTTACACCAGCATTCTTCCAGAAAGTCATGGAGACAGCCCATAATTCAAACCCAAACATGCACAGACACAAACAGGATGAACTGCTCTTGACACTTCAGTGTTACGGACTGAGTGGCCCAGGCTCAGGCTGATGGCCGGTGGGCCCGCCTTCTGGCTGCGACGGCTCTGAGGGTCCACGTGGCCTTGCCACGGAGGAGCTGTTCTTCTAAAGGACATTCTACCTTGCTCCCTCCCGACTCTGCCCTGGCTCCCTGCACACCGGGCTCCGTTAAGTGGGGTCTGACAAACCAGCTTGTCCATCAGCAGGAACACAGTGTACCCTCAAGAACCGAACCCGAGGTGTGCTTTCTCATTTTGCCATTCTGTCTCTGAAAAGTGCTAAAATTGGAATTATTGTGGCTACTTGTGCCAAAGGGAACAGGATAATCCTTTCTGTAAGTGGCTGGAAAATGAACTAACCTCCAGTCTGTGCTCAACTCAAATACCTGGATCCAGATGCTTTCTGAGCTTTCGACGACACTCTGTCCTAACTTTCCATTCTGCCCATTAGAATCTGCTTCCGTAGTGTCACTCAATCCAGTGGGATGAGGAAGGGAGGGAGGGAGGGAGGAAGGGAGGGTTCGGTTCCATTATTCAGTGTCTGCTGTCCCCAGTACCACGCTAGGCACTAATAGGCTGATGGACAGAGCAGACACGGTCCCTGCCCTGTCTGGGCTCACAACTTACAGGACGAGGCTGCCTTGGTCCCGGATTTACGGTAAAGATAGAAACAGAAGGGACCCACCAGTCTGTCCCTGTTTGCCAATCAGGAAGTGACCGCATGTGATTCCCCGCAGCACTTGCTCTGTGTGAGCCCCAAGAGGAAAAGCGGCCCTGGTTAGGCAGAAGGAACGGTGAGGAATATTGTGCCTCAATGAAAAGAACTTTAAAAACATCTCTGCACTTCTAATGGGGATGGGATGAGTCAAATACAAAAGTAGCAAGTGCAGAGTGCCAGTATTTACACCACAGAAAGCAGCAACTGCTACGAATCAGGGCCTTTCTTTGAGAGAAGTTATTAAATGTTTACCCACACACTGCTGGTTACAGAGTCCAGGCGAAGAGCCTGGAGGACCTGCATCGATCCAGAAGCTCAAACCAGAGCTACGCTCAGGAGGAAGCGCACTTCCCCTCGCCTGACCTCAGCAGACGGATGCCACTATCACATGGGGCACGGGAAGAACGATCTCGAAGGCCGCTGTCAGTGGTTTGGGGGGAGACTTCAATATCACGTGCAGTAGGTTACCTCCCGTTCCTGTTTATTCATGGGCCCATGAGGAGATCCCACGCTGACCGCCCTCTGCCTTCTGTCTTCCTTGCCCCATGACCTTCAGATATTGCTTAGATTTAGAGAAGTTCAGAAGGGGCATGATCAAGTTCACACAGAAGTTAAAAACAACAAGACGAAACCCCGACAGGATTGTGTTTAGTGCCTTCAACAGTGAAAAAGCCGCATTTGATGAAAACTCCTCCGCTCATGCGAAGTCATGGTGACAACATCCCGGCGACTGCAATTAGCCAGAGGGAGCGCCTATTAACTTGTCTTACCTTTAGCTGGGACCCAGGCAGTTTTGCTCTGGGTGAACTTTTCTGATTTATACAAACGAAGTTCACATGACTTCTCAACTCGTGAGCTTTTACTTTTCAATAGTCCAAAATGTTCAGGTCTCAAAGTGACAGATGAATAATTTTACTGAGGAACGTGGACATTGGGGTACCATACTACGCCGAATAATTCACTTATCCACCCACCTGGTCATTCATTGATTAAGGCAAAATATTCACTGAGTGCCTACTACGCGTCCAGTGTAGAATTAGCCACAGAAGAGGGGTGATTACAGGAGAAACAGTCCTTTCTTTCAGGGAGCTTCCAATCGATTACCTGTCTCCAAGAGTTGTTGGGAGTTTCAAATAGATTCCTTCAAGGAAACCCTTAGAAAACTGTAAAACACAGTCAACACCCCCAAAATGTAGCTGTTACTTTTATTGTGTTATGACTAAAAGCAAGACAAGAAAACATTTTTAGTTCACTGTGGTCGAAGTCAGGAGAGGGGTATCTTGGGGCCGAGCTGGGAGAGGGACCTATCCCCGCCTGGGCGCGTCTGGAAGTCCAGGGGTATTCCCTCGGCTGACCTTGGAAGAAGAGAGGGAGAGGTAGACCAAGAGGAAAGAAAAGGAGTTCTGTGAAATGAAGCCAAGGAGAAGGCGGCCAAGTCCTAAGGCGTTTGATGCATCCTGCTAAGGAGTCAAGACTTTGTCCTGCAAATAAACAGGAAGTCACAGAAAGTGAAGGCATCCAAGACACATCACTGTGACATCAGAAATCACTTTAGAGGCATTTGAGAAGCAGAAGATGCAGAAAAGGGCTTTCTCTGAACTGCCCCCACGCCCCAAGCCCCATCTGTCTATGAGTGGGGCCTTCCAAAAGAATTCAACTGCCATAAATCCCCCTTTAAGAAAACCTTCCTGTTCTAGGGAAAAGATGAACGCCCATCACCAGAGACTAGAAGGCAGCCTTGAGAGGAGAAATCCCAGAAACAAACATTGTCACCAAACTCTCGTAACTCCTGTCTAGTCTCTTAATGGTCCATTTATCTCTCCCAGAAGTCATTCCTTCTTCCGTATGGGCCCTTTCTCCCTCTCCCTTTCTGCTATTAAGTTAGTAGACAAGCCCCATTTTCTTTGAGCTACATTCCCTGCAAGCTTCCGCGGAATGCATGGATAAAGCCTGTCTTTTCATCTATTAATCTGTCTCTTGTCAGCTGAATTTGCAGATCCCAGTTACAGAACCTAAGAGGGTCCAGAAAGTGCTCCCTCCCTGACAAGGGATTGGAAACAGGGAGGGGGAGTGCCATGGGGATGCTATTTGTGCTTTCTAACCACCTTCCTGGACGTCGGATTAAGCATAGCACAGAGGTTGCTGCCAGTGGCACAGGGGAGCAGCAGCAGGAGGCAGAGTCAGAAAACAACAGAGCCTGACGTGGCAGCTTGACGTGGCAGCCTGACGTGGCAGCTTGACGTGAGCATGGTTTTACGACCTCAGGGGGGATGGATGGAGGATGATACGGCTAGCAGCGTTTTGTTACAGAAACACGTTTAGAAGAAAGCCGATGAGTTTAATTTTGAAGGTTGTGTTCACGGTGCCCATGGGGCGGTTTCCAGGTGGTGATGGCTAGTTAGCAAACAGACTGGAACTCCTCAGACAGAGCTAGAAATTTGGGAGTCCTAAGCTCACAGAGGGGGTCAGTAAACCATGGGAACGGATAGGACCAAGCAGGGCATTCTGGAAGAGCAGAGGGTGATGGGGAGGTACTTCTAAATCTTCCAAGAGGTATGTTCTTGTCATTAAATATGCTGAGAAACTGAGCAAATGTACTATTGCTTCTGGGCAAAACAGGCCTGGGTAGAGAGGAGCCCCAGGCAGAATGCACTGAGGCTGAAAATATGCCACATTCTCCTACAAGGCTGGGGAGAGGGAGCTGGTAACTGTATCGGCTCACATAATTGGCATCTTTCACAGAAGACTCTAGGGCAGAAATGCTGCTGACTCTGGGAGGCCAGGATGGGGCCCGATCCCTCACTGCCACCTGGAGAGCCAGCTCTGTCACTAACATGTTTGCGTCTCTGCCTCAGGGTCATGTTGGAACTAACGCACCTGTTTATAGGTGACTGGGCCCAGTACCCCTCCCAGCTTCCCCCTCAGGCTGCTTCCCCAGGGGGGAGATCCAATCCACATTCCAACTGGTCCCCTCCCAGGGCACAAAATCCTCATTTGCACACTGACAGTTTCCCAGGCCAGGATGAAAACAGCTTCCCTACCTTCCCAGATGAAAGAGAACAGAGAAATCACACCCACGCCCAGCCGAAACTCATCTAAGCTCCTCTTCCGTTTTCTCAGCCTGTCACTGCTGGGAAAACAGACAGCTGCTGCTGCCAGTGCAGGCAGGAAGAGAAGGAGAAAACCCTCCAACCTCTCGCCATTTTAAGTCACAGGAATTTTCTTACAGGGTGTCTTCCTGCCACTCACTCAGGAAGGCCCCTGCGACATTGTTTTGAAAGTTTCTGCAGGGAGCAGGGAGATGAGAATTCATCCTGATCCACAGGCAATCAAGTGACAGAAAAACATAATTCTTAAAAGTCATGACTGTGCTGGTTTTTGGAAAGAAAGCACTAGATTTCACTGGTTGGTTTCCTCTCCCTGTCTCTTTCTGTCTGTCTCTCTCTCTCTCTCAATATTTTGCTGTGGCCATATATGCCACAATAGGGTTTCCCCATAGCTCCAGCTACCTCATTCCTTTGAGAATTGCATTCACTTTTCACAAAGATCACTGGTTTAGTATCATGGCTATAATCTTGTCCCCTTTCCCTCCAAGATATGTTGAGGTCCTAAACACATGAGGCCTTTTTGAAAATAGGGTCTTCATAGAGTTAATCAAGTTAAATCTAGGTCATTAATCTAATCTGACTGGGGTCTTTATGAAAAGGAAGGAAGCCATGGCTGGTGTAGCTTAGAGGACTGAGCGTCAGCCTGAAAACCGAGGGGTCACCAGTTCGATTCCCCAGTTGGGGCACATGCCTGGACTGTGGGCCGGGTCCCCGGTGGAGGGGTGACACGCAAGAGGCAATGATGTTTCTCTCCCTCTCTTTCTCCCTCCCTTGCCCTCTGTCTAAAAATAAAAAGTAAATAAAATCTTAAAAAAAAAAAAGATAGGAAGACGGTGTGAAGACGCACAGGAAGCAGATGGCCACGTGACTGGAGAGGTGCAGCTATGAGCCAGGGAGAGCCAAGGATAGCCGAGGATCGCCATAAACACCAGAAGCTGGAAGAGGCGCAGAAGGATTCTTCCCTGGAGCCTTCAGAGAGAGCACCGTGCTGCCCACACCTTGACTTTGGACTTCTGGCCTCCAGGACTGTGAGAGAACACATTGCTGCTGTTTCACACCCAGCTCATGGTACTTTGTTACGGAAACCCTAGGAAACTAACACACTTAGATTAAGCAGGTCCTCTTGAAGATGCCTTTCAGCCTTTCCTTGGAATGTCTAGCCTTTCCTTGTGAAGTCCAGTCTCATTCTCTGCCACGTTCCAGGCCATGGTCATTGTTTGCATAACGGCGCCAGGTCGTACGTTCTCTAGCTCTGTCCCCTCGTCCTTAGCAATGGTGATCATGATGGCTGCATAACACTGAAAAGAAATTTGCAGTGATGGAGCTCAACACTCTGCACACCCTGTCTCGCATCACCTCCCTATGGGAACAGCCATGCCATCTCAGTGATTTCCAGCAGAGGTGACCGAGCATCCGAGACCAGGTAGTTAATGAAGGTTACCCAGCTAGGAAATGGAGAGAGCTACATTTGAATCACAGACAAATGACTGCCGAGCATATGCTCATTCTACTGTCTCATGGAGACATCTATGTTTTCCTGGTCCAAGTCTTTGTTCCTATTTCTGCAAATGTGATCAAGCCCCATCAAGCGTCTCTGTAACACCAAAGAACCTCAATATTCAATGCACACACAAATCACTGATTCAGTAGGTCTGGGGTGGGCATAAGGGACTGCCTGTCTGACAAGCTCCCCCGTGATGCTGGCCTAGGGACCACACTTGGATGGGGATCTATCTACACCACAGGACTCAAGAGCCAATAATCCCATGCTTTCCCTTCTCTCATGTGGATAAATTCTTCATCACACATCTTCAGGGTTTACTATGCTTCTAGCACTGTGTTAGGTACTGTGGACACAAAGCAAATTAAGAACTTAATTTTAAATGCCTTAAGGGCATTGGCTACTGTTAGGTTGGCCAAAAAGTCCACATGGTTTTTTTCAGTAAAATAAAAGACACATTTTTCATTTTCACCAATAACTTTATTGATTTGGATATTTTGAGTATGTTGGCTATCTTCAGCATGGTAGAACATTGATTGTTCTCAATTAATGTCTCTATTTGATCACTATTAACTTCAGTTGGTCTACCAGACCTTGGAGCACCCTTGTCCAGTGAGAAATCTCCAGCATGAAACTTTGCAAACCACTTCAGACACGTTCAAACAGTCACAGCACATTCTCCATATATTGCACAAGTCATTTTTTGTGTTTCAATTGTGTTATTATCTTTCTTGAAATAATAAAGCATAATATGCCAAAAGGTTGCGTATATTCTTCCATCTTCAATATTAAAATGGCTACACAAAAATTCACCAATTTTGGTAAGTTTTTAAAAATGCATGCTGATATGACAGCTGTCACAATACAATCTAACAAAATTGTTACAAATGAAGTTAAAGACAACCAAGTGCTACTAGAGCCATCTTATGGAAAAAAAAAAACAAAGTCTTCAGCCAACCCAATATGTTGACTTATTTGCCTTTGAACAACCAACACAATGGGCACATAGTAAGTACTTGGTCAGCACATGTTCCCATGCCCACCTTCTAAAATACAGCCCTTAAAGCCCCAAATCATTACTGAAATTTACCCCATGGCAGATGTTCTTCATTCTACCTTCTCTTCACTACTGCTAGCCGGCTAATTTCATTAAAAACACCCCAAATACTAACTCCCACACCCTCCCCTGTAGATTGGGTGGTTGTGCAACGGTATTCCTGTCAGTGAGATGTGGCAGGAAAGCTTTTACTTTTTCCTAATAAAAGCTTTCCTGTATCTTCCTTCTTCTGTGTTATACACAGGTCTAATGAATGTAGACACAGTGTTTTATCACAGTGAGGCAACAAATACAAAGAAGAAGCCAACATAATCATTTAGACATTGGCTCTCGCGTTGGCGAGCTGCTGAACAAATTTAGCAGCTGCCTGCCCCATATATCTTTTTATGTGAGAAAAATAAAATCCACCCCTTTAAGCCAATCTTTTTGGTGACCTGTACCATAGCCCAAAGTGTTCCTAACCAAAACTCCCTTACCCACGAGAGGGCAGGTCAGGTGCGACACCAGCTGAGGTAAGACTAATCTATTTAAAAGCTGGAAGCAAAACTGCGTCAAATATTAAAAACCCATCTTTTCCAAATCAGCTCCAGCCAAATGCTAACAAGAAGCATATTCCGTGATTTGATCTGGATTCCCTCAGAAGCAAATCTTCTGTCCCATTTTCCTCTTCCTTGCCTTCTCATCCGGAGTCTATCCGTCCATTTCATAAAATGATATTGACTCGAATGTTGAAATGAAAAATGCGAAATTCTGGGTCTACTGGGAGTTGCCTGCTCCACCTGGATGTTCTGCCAGGGCGTGTGGGAAGCCCCGTGCATTTAGGATGTATTCTGGGTTATCTTCAAGCTGCAGGCTCAACATTAGCGTCGGCTCAGAGCTCATAAATCACCTGGACGGCTGACTCTGAAAGCATCAATGGGAGTTTGGTCTCCCCCGTAGACTTCTGACTCTGATGGGAGGACAAAGCGGAGACGGCCATCCTGCTGTTCTCCATCTATTCACACACAAACACATCATCACACTTTTTCACTGCTTCAGAGACCCCAATTCACAGAGCCCCCCCCC
>PVJD01017727.1:0-16667 GCA_004026545.1 Mormoops blainvillei | reverse complement strand
CCTCCTTTACCCTTCTCTATAGAGCACCCATACTTTCATAGTTTGTAAAAATTAGTCTATAAAACATCTCAATTTGATGGTAGGAGTGGGGCAAGAAGAGAGAGAAAGCAATTAGAATTGGGGAAACAGAGTGGTTTATACAATATAACACAAGTAAAAAACTGAGCCAGACAGGGTAAGAAGCTCGGATTTTATGGTTTGACAGGCCCTGTTATATCACCTGCTTGTATGTTACCCCCAAACTCCACTTACCTATATAAAGGACCCAGATAATAATTCCTGGCTACAATTGTACTTCATCCATCCAATGGATGGATATAGATGGGGTCCTCCCCTCTACGTAACATCTATAAGATTTGAGTACTTAGCCAAGTCCTTTCTGCTCAATCCAGACCTCAGGATTTTAAAATCCTTATCCCTCAGAATAATTAGCCACTCCACCATTTCCACAAATAGGAGAAAATTAATTAGCATTGACTGACTACATCCTAGGTGCCAGGCATTCAGTTCTCAGTATTACAGTATTAATGGTAAAGTTTACAGTATTAATTTTACAGGTAGGGAAACTGAGGCTCAATGAGGGGCTTTTCCAAGGCCATGTACCTAATAAAGTTGGCAAATGATGAATTTGAACTAAATGAGTTCACTCACTTCTATGTGACCTTTAACCAGGCCCATAATTTTCAGTTGTATCTTGTATTTTTCTAAGCTTTGTCTTTTTTATTATTCATTTTTAAATTATGGTTGTGATACAATATTTATTATTTTTTAATTTTAAACTTTGTCTTCTATACAATTCTCCAATGTGCTTTCTCCTCTAAGTACTAATAAAATTGGCCAATGGAAGGAAGGTAAGCTTAATAGTTAACAAGGAGAAAAGGTATAGAAGAAAAGTACAATGGAGATTGATTTTCTTATTTCCTACCTCCTGTTCTAGTGCAGGGTCTTATAAAATGTAGAAATTTTTTCACCTGGGATATTGCACTCGCAGAAACACTAATCATAGACAGTCCAGAAAATCTAAGCAGGCTGGGTGGGTTTGATCTCCTATGGGTAGTCCTGAGAGTGGCCATAAGAAGAGGTATCTTGACCTGTTCACCAGGTATGTTACATCTGTAAGCCAAGACTCTCCTGTCCATCCACAGGTACTATGAACAACCTGGGATTTTCTGGACCTATTTGTTGTATGCACTTGGCTCTGCTAGAGGATCCTAACCTACCAACCCCCACCCCCACCCTTCTTCTCAAACCCAAAGGGCTCTACTGGAAATGATCTCTGTGGAAATGGCCCAAACCCCCTGATGCATTCCACTTAGTTCTCTACCTTGGGCATCTGGGATGGGAAGTGTGATTTTAATCTGCCTTTTAACTTAACAACAGGGTGATTAAAAATTGCCCAAAGTGTGCTTTAGGCTCTAAACTAATCTTTTCCCTGAACTTGATTATATTTCAGATTGGCTTGTTTCTGCTCCAGTGCCATCACATCAGTTCTGGGCAAAGAGGTACTGTTGGCTGTTTCCCACCTAAGCCTCCTACTGCAATTTCTCTCTCTGACCCTTTTCAGCACTCTTCCCTTCCTCAGAGACTTCCAGTAACACCAAGCCCTTACTCAAGGAAATAAACTTTCATGGGATAAGGCCCAGTGACAGGCTAACAGGAGTAATGGTTTAATGTAGAGAAGATCTCAATGATTCTCTGAAATCCTACCACGTGACTGTCCTCCAGTTTCCCAAAATGAATGTCTCACTAATTACTGTGTACAGTCACATAACCCCTCTCAAAAACATCCAATAAAATGGAGGCAAATGCATTCATTCACTTACTCATTTATTTAACAGTTTTTTGTTAAGTACCTCATCTGGAGGCATTCTAGATAAGGGGAACAGCTTGAGAAAAGGTGGGAAAAAATTAAGGGAGAGTTTGACTGTTGGTTCAAAGAATTGTTAGTACTCGGGCTTAAATGGAGTACAGGATATATATGTGTATGTAAATATAGATGAGGCCTGAGAAATAGTTACATGAACCATCAGAAAGGGTCTTGCTTTTCATTCTGAGGAATTTGGGGCTTTATCTTGAAAGTAGTACAGAGCTGTTGAAATATGTTAAGCAGAATAGTGATGTGATCAGATGTGTGTTTTAGAGAGGTTACTCAAGTAGTCAGGTTTTGGACAATGTTGAGCAAAACTAAAGACAGTTTCAAGATGTCATCCAAGTGAAAAACATAGCCTCAGCCTATAAACACTATAGGAAAACCCCTCTTTCTTTAGAGGCCATCAGAGAAACTAAAGTATAGTTTATTTAAAAGCAACTGAACAGAATAATTGTGTCCAATTGGACACTCCAAGGGAAATCTGCTTTTGCAGGCAGTGGACCCAAGCATTCTATCTACAGCCTGACCTTGACTAATTTCTGGTTTTTAGAGCATGAAAAATAGTCAATACATGATGCTTTTCATCAGTACTTATGCATTACACCGATTAAAAAAAAAAAACAACCTTCCTGGATCCCCCATACTCTTCTAGCTACCACTTGGTCTCTTTTCTCTCCTTTACAACCACATTTCTGAGAGGATTTTGTAAGGTCTTTTTTTTGGTATATTTTATTGATTATGATATTACAGTTGTCCCATTTTTTTCTCCCCTTTATCCCCTCCTCCCTGCACCCCATCCCGTCATCCCCACACCTCTTAGTTCTTGCATATGGGTTGTACATATCAATTCTTTGACTTCTCAATTTCATATACTACTCATAGCCTCCCCCCGTCTATTTTTGTTTTGCTTTGTTTTGTTTTGTCAATATTTTCCTGCCACCACTTTCCCCAGCCCCACGCACCCCACCTGCTACCCTCAATCCTTCCCCCATTTGGCTTTGCCGATGGGTCCTTTCTGACTTTTTCCATTGTCTCATCTCCTTTTCACTCCCAAACCCAATGCAGTACAATTAGATTAGTGCTATTACCACTTCACCAAACACAGCTCTCCATAAGGTTATTGATGACCTTGATGCTAAAGCCAATGGTCACTTGTTTGTTCTCATATTCTTTACTTCTGTGCCTAATTCAATACAGTTCATCATTTACCTCTTGAAGCATTGTCTATTTTTATCTTCTGCTCTCAGCATCCTCCTTCTCTTCTTCTGCCTCCTTGGTCTTCTTACCTCTACTCAATCATAAAATGTTAGAATCACCTAAGTTTCTGCTTAGATTTTCTCATTTTTTTCATGCTGTACTTTCTCCTCTAGATAAACTCAACCATTCCCACATCTTCAATAATCATGTATATACCAGCAACTTCCAGTTTTGTATTTCTAGGTTTCTCTTCTGAACTTCAAAATAGCATACCCAATCACCTTCCTGACATGCATTTGAAATCACAATATCCAGAATCAAATTCATTATCTCTCCTCCTGTCAAATTTGCTCTTCTTCTCATGTTTTGTGTCTCATTAACAGGGACCACCATTCCTCCAGGGGAGCACACTAGAATTCAATTATTTTTTAATTCTTCCTCTTCCAAACACAAAATTATTGATATAGTCTAAATGATCACTGTGTGGTATGACTCCTGCCAAAATCTCCAGCTTCATCTTATGTTCCCTGCCCATGCCAAACTTGCCTTCTTTCAATGCCGTGAAGACATCCAGGTCTTTCTTTCCTTCTTTCCTTCTTTCCTTCTTTCCTTCTTTCCTTCCTTCCTTCCTTCCTTCCTTCCTTCCTTCCTTCCTTCCTTCCTTCTTCCTTCCTTTTTTTCTGCCTTGGAGTCTTTATATTGGTGTCCTCTTCCCATAATATCCTTTTCCCAATTCTTTATCTGGTGAATTCATACTTAACCTTTATGTCTCCAATTGAGTGTCACTTCCTTTGGTGAACCTTTCTGGACCCATCTGATTAAATTAAACCTTCCATCATATCTTAATCTCCTGTTGAGTTATGCTCCTAGGGAGGCCCATAATTTCCCTTCATAGTATTCCATTACAATTTAAGATATTTACTCATTTGTGAGGTTGTCTCATCATTATGATGTCTTCTTCCTCTACTTGACTATAAACTCCACAAACACAGGGACACTATTAGTATAGTGCTTTTCTGTGTCCCCAACACAGAACTGACACCTAGGAGGTAGTTAATAAATATTCATTCAGTGAATATACATATGAATGAGTAGATGAATAAAAGTTTTTCTCAAAGAGCATATATTCCTCTATTAAAGAGGAAGAGCCTTCTGAATTTGGGGGCCTACTTCATGGTCTGATGAATGGATACTCTGAAAAATTGAGAACTGTCTTTGAGAACACAGCAATGTTCTCAACAAAGTTCCCAATCATTTTTACAGTCAAGTCCCAAGTTGAAACTGAATATTATCCTCCCTTATTCTCTTTTTTGCCCCAAGGCCTCTTCTTGGGATTTCCACTAGCTTTTCTTTAAACTGAGAAGAAACAAGAAGAAAAACACCATTAAAATGTTCACTAGATTTTCCTGCAAATCCAAAGGATTTAAGGTCTGCTTAGAGATTTGGCTGAAGTTTTGAGTCATCTTCAAGTTTATGTGAACAATTTATCTGGGACTAATTTGGTTGTTCACAAATCTGCTTGCATCTTCAACTTTCTGTTTCAGTGTGAGAGATGGAATTGGGCTCCCCTTATCCTTAAATGGAGAAGTAAAACTCAGGGCCTAATGCAGGAAAGCAGAAACAAGCAATCTGTATTTTTAAACTTCATAATCCCCAGTGGTTATGTTCCAGATTCTGGCTTCCAGGTCCATGGTGGTTTATGCTCCAGTATTTTCAGAAGTCTTGTCACAGTAGCACGAGAAGAGAACACTACTTATGTACAGTGAGGGAGAAACAGCAACCTGTGCACTATCTTCCTGGCATCACAAATGAAAAGACAAAGACATTTCTAGCCCTATCTGACTCAGCAGGACAGTATCAAGGATTTGTTTAGAGAAAGTAACCATTCTAAAAAAATCCCTTACACCCCCACTGTTGATCTCAAGCACTTGCCTTAGGTCTAAGTTTTAGGTCTTTTCCTTTTAAACACCAAACTCTGAATTTGCTTTTTTTTTTTAATTGAGATATAGTTGACACATAACATTATATTAGTTTTAGATATACAACATAGTAATATGATATATGTATATATTGTGAAATGATCAGCACAATAAATCTAGTTAACATCTATTACCACCATAGTTACAACATTTTCTGTGATGAGAACTTTTAAGATCTACTCTCTTAGCAACATTCAAATATATAATATAGTATTATTAACTATAGTCACCATGCTGCACATTACATCCCCAGGACTTATTTAATTTATAGCAGGAATTTTGTACCTTTTGACCACTTTTACCCACAATGGTTTTTGAGATGAGGCCAGGGCTTGTAGATTTGCTGAGTCTCTGAAGAGGTCACTCTTGACCTTCTTCTCTTCTGTCCCAAGTATCTAGAATGCTTTCCATGTAGTGAGCTGTTCTGGCCCAAGCTCCATGAGTATTCAGCCATGACCAACCCCTGTGAAACTAACATACAATAGAAAATGTATGCCCTGGTTGGTGTAGCTCAGTAGATTGAGTGTCCACCTACAAACCAAAGAGTCACTGGTTTGATTCCCCAGTCAGGGCACATGCCTGGGTTGCAGGCAAGCTCCCCAGTAGGGGGTACATGAGAGGCAACCACACGTTGATATTTCTTTTCCTCTGTTTCTCTTTCCCTTCCCCTCTGTCTAAGAATAAAAAAATAAATAAAATCTTTTAAAAAAGAAAATGTAGTTATACTTATGCGACCAGTTTCTGTAGGACTCTCAGAGGAAGAACAGTCCTTCTGTCTCTAATGAAAGAAGTCAATTACCTAGTTATTTGCTTTAATATCATATTTTTTAAAAATACAAGTCACTACTGGGCCAGAGGGAAGGAGGCCAGAGAATGCAAATATGGTCAATGGTTTACAGATAACTTGATTATTTGGGAATGATCCAAAACTTCAAAAGCTACACCAGTTAAGGCCGTCTCTGAGGCCAAAAGGGTCTTTGGAGTGTATCATCATTAGCTCTTACTTGCATACATGGCTAAAAGAAAATATGCTCTTCTGGTTGCCTAGGAGTGATATGATCTATAAGCAACGATGAGAGTTAAAATTGTGCACTCTTATGCTAAGGTTTACAAGGCTATGTTTCTAGATTGCTATCCCCAGGGATTCCCCTTTGGACATTTCCTCCAGACCAAGGATCCCAGGAACATCTTGAGAGCTATTGTAGGAACCATTTGAACAGAAGCTTCTCTATTCTTACACTTAAAACCAAATTCTGGAGACCCAGAAGGGGAAGCCAAGTTTTGATAGTACTGCAGAAGGTAAGTAGACTCCTCAAAGATACAATAAAAGCCTTGAACCTAGAGTAAGAAGATCTGAGTGTAAATCTGCCTTTCATTATAGCTGTTATCCAGTTAAATCACTTAACTGTATTGAACTTCAAATTCTCTTTCTGTAAAACAGGAATACCCATACCTACTTCACAGTTATAATTAATGAAATAATGCATGCAAAAAGGATCCAGTATATGCTCAAAGTGCTTTGCAGAACCTTTCAAGATCTATCCAATCCATTCTTCCTACAATTTTCAGGGCAATATTTCAAATATTCTAAACTGGTCCCAGAATGGTCTATCTTTTTTTCTCCACCTGTTAAAATCCTACTCATAACAAAGAACTCAATTCAAATGTCATCCTCATTGTAAATCTTCCTCAGATACTTTTTAGATCTAATCTAAAGACTCAGGGAAGGCTTCCTCAAGGAAGTGATACTTTAGCTGAGACAAAAATGCTGAGTGGGAGCACCCTGGGGAATGAAAAGGGAAGAGAGTATTCTGGGCATAGGAGACAGTATACATAAAGACCTAGAGGCAAAGGTGCTATAGTTTGTTGGAAAAACTGAAAGATACCAGAAGACCAATGTGGTAAGCACAGAAAAAGCCAAAAGCCTCACAAATAGGGTAGTTGCAAATGGCCGTGCAGTTAGTGCACTATACAAAAGTGTCCTGTCAAGGAGGCATGCAAGGACGGAAACTCAGCATAAAGCTGTGCTCACTCAGAAGGGTTATCTTTTTCTAATTTGTGCACTCTTGTTTTAATTGTCAAAATGATACACAAAGGCTAACATCAGCCCTTACAAGACCATGCATGTTCTGGCTCCTACCTACCATACCATCTTTACTTGGAAGTCTTTCTCCCTATTCTCTTTTCTGCACTCTAGCTACATAGATCTTTTGCATCCTTGGGACCTTTGCAAATGTTTTCCTTGTTGATCTGGGTTCATACACCAAACACAATGCTTGTCACACCATTGAGGTTTGATGAGTGTGTTTTAGGGCATGGTCCATGACCCGAGGTTAGTTTGGCTACCTAGAAACCTGGACCTGAATGAACTGCAATTAAATTAGAGATTTCCTGTTCTTCAGACTAGGGAGGCTGGTGCAATGCCCATTTCCAGGTGCCGTGAGCAGTGATTCTTGCTACCCATACATGGCAAAGGGGGTGCTTCTTTTACTGGGGCCTCTGGCATTGGTAGGGATGGAGAGAGTCACAAAGACTTATCAAGACAGGCAATATGACTTTTTTTAAGGAGTTGAAAGCACAGGGAGGGCAAAGTAATTGCCTTAGGTTTTCTTCTAACTCAAAACTCAGGAGAGCCTTCTTGCGGACACATTACAACAAGAGTCCAACAAGAGTCTGCCCATCAGCCTAGATTTTGGCAAGAATAATACACTTCTAATGCAACCATTTATTCAACAAATATTTACTGAGTACCTATAATAATAAATAAGATAGGCATGATCATTCACTTCACAGAGCTTATATTTTAGTGTTATATTCAGGAATCTCTATAAGATCACTTTATAGGGTAACTGAGTCTCGTTAAGAGGATAAGTGTTTATTGACAGCTTATATAGCAACCTACAAAGTAGAAAGAAAGGGACTTTAAGATCAACCCAAGTTGGGACCAAATCCCAGTGAATTCCACCTTTTGAGAGCTGTACGACCTTGGGCAAGTTTTCTTTTTCAATCTTCAATTTCATTATCTGTAAATGGGAATAGCAATTCTTAATTCACAGAGTTGATATGAAGATAAAAAGAGATACAATACTATATAAAAAGATGTAGTCTAGTAACAAACTAATAAATATTTCTCAAAATATATCATAATCTCCATTTTTTATATATTTTTTATTTCTCGAATACAGTTGACATACAATAGCATATTAGTTTCAAGTGTACAACATAGTGACTAGATATTTATATAGCTTACAAAGAGATCATCCCCGTAAGTCCAGTACCCACCCACTTGACACCATACTTAGTTTTTACAATATTATTGACAATATTCCATATGTTGTACCTTACATCCCCATGACTGTTTTTATAACTGGCAATTTATACATCTAATCCCTTCCCATTTTAGACCCATCTGCCAACCCCCTCCCCATAATCTCAGTTTTATAGAAAATTATTTTTTAAAGCAAAACTTATCTAGAAAATAGGTCCATTTTTCAAGAACTCAGAACAGTAATCAGAGGAAATGCCATGGTTTGAGGGAATGTTTCCTATCTTTTATGTCACTATCAAGGTTGTTATCTTCTTGAGATAGAAGCTGTTTTATCTTGGTATCCCCCAGCCTACTTCAATGCCTAGTATAGTGTTTGTGAGTGCTGAAGATAGAGGACTTATATTAATTTCTGCACTGTTGGGGTCTAATCTAGTGTCTAGAATATAGTATACTTATTCCATGCATTATGTCATTTAATCCTCACAACAACCCTCTAAAGCAATGTTATTATTCTTGATATTAGATAAGGACACTGAGGCACAGAAACATTGAGTTAATTGCCAAAAATTACCAAGCAAGTTAAGTAGTAGAGCTGGAATATGAACCCACACCACCTGACTATAGGCTTGCACCCTTAATATCTAACACAGGGGGTGCTTAATTAGATATTTGTTGAATGACTACAATTGCAAGAAAATGTGAATTATAATCCTATAAAAGAAGGAATCCATTATACATGTGTACTCTATACAATAGTCATTCTCCCAAAATCTAGATAAAAGTCTATTGTTTTACAAATTTCATCCACTTTACTAGTATGCCCAGCACATTAGAGTTTCAAAACTTAACCCACTCTGAATATTAAGGGTTCCTGCTGCTCAAAGCAACTTGTGGTCACCCATTTTGTTGTTTCAAGAACCGCTCCTCTTGTCATGTCAATAATCACCTCCTAAACTGTCTGATTTATGCAATTAGTTATTTTCCACATACTGGCTTTTCTAAAGCAGGAATGGTTGGTAAACATCCTGTTTAGTTGGTCCTGTTCCATTGACCTATAATCGGCCCCTCCACCTCACACCACACCTCCAACAATGAGGCTGAAAAGAAAGTTATGCTCTCTTCTGGGGGTTTGGGGCAGTAGCATACATTGGGACCACCAGAGTGCATTTCAGGAAATAATCATGCCAGCTTCTTTCAATTCTGGTGATAAGAATGGAATTGGTTTTTGGATCTTTTTCTTAAAATAAAGCTGACCTATTCAATCCAGTAAGTCTCCTGAAACCCCGAGGGTAAAGGGATGGAATAAAAATTCTGCTGAATTTAAAAGGATGCTGAACAGATATTTACTTCAGTGAGATACACTTTATATATACTTTTAAATCATAAGCTATTAATGATAAAATTTACCATTTATTTAGGATTATATATGTGCCATATACTTTATATACATTATCTCATTTAAATATCACCACAACCCTGGAAAGTAAAGAATATCCTCAGTAGTTAAGAAAACTGAGATGCAGAGAGGTTAAGCAACAGCCAATAACAGGCAGAACCAGGAATTCAAACCCAAATCACGTTCTTTCCAGTGTAATATGTTATCTCTTTTTACTTCTTTTGATCCTGTGTCAAAATCTCAGTACTAAGAGATGGCAGAAAAATGTTTTTGACAGATGTAATCCCAATCCAATACCACAGAAACATCAAAGAAAACTGTGCCCAAAACTCTTACATGGACCCTTTGACAGTTGTCCTCACAACTTGTTCTTTTATTTAGTTATGTTGAATGGAAAGATAGGAAGTTTAAATTGGTAACAGACAGAGGTCAAGGGCCAAAGAGAATGTTGGGGCAGCAGAGAACAGGATAAGAGAGGAGGGAGGAAGGAATCATGTGGACAAGGAAGACAGAGAGGCCTCTTGCCTGCATCTCTGCAGCTCTTGAGGTCAGGACTAGTACATCAGGGAGAGCCAAGCTTTCTGATGAGCACAGCTTGCATCAAATGTAGTAACAATTAACCTATCTACTATCTACTTTGTGCCAGGCACTCTTTGAAATGCCTTACATGTATTAACTCATTTAATCCTCACAAAAATACTATGAGGTAAGTCTTTTGATTAATCCTCTTCTACATATTAGAAAATTTAAGCAGAGAGAGGCCATGATTTTCATTGTACAGATGAGAAAACTGAGGCACAGAGAATTTGCGTAACTTGCCCAAGATTAATGTAATAAATGGTGGAGGTTAAATTTAATCAGGATTCTGGCTCCAGAGCCATGTTCTTATTTATCATGCCATATTACCCCTCCCAAAATGTTGTAAGAATAAGTATTATTTCAGGAAATATTTACCTCAGGTATATATGTATATGTGAGTGTATGGGCTTATGTTTGTGTTGGGTTGCAATGCAAAATGTATTTATTGCTGTGAGTCACAGAAAAAATTCTAAAAGCTGCTGCTCTAGCAATAGTACTGCTGAATTATACATCTTCGACTTCAGTAGGGATAGTACAGGTTGCTATTTTAAATGATCATAATGAATCACACCCCCACCAGCAGTGTAACAAAATTACCTGTGTTCTGTATCCTCACCTGAACTGAATAGCATCACACTTTTAATATGCTACCAATTCAATGGGTATGGAATCACATCTTATGTGATTCAAAATTGCATTTTTCTGATTTCTATATCTTTTTGTGTGTTTTTTGTCATTTGGGTTTTGCTTATTGTGAATCATTTGTTTAGATCCCTTATATATTATTGTATACAATACAAATGTATACAATATTCTCACAATAACTCTCTAAAGGAACTAACAATTTAGATGAAGAAAGTCGGGTTAGGAGAAACCTTGCTTAAAATCACCCAGCTAATGGGTTTTCAAACTCGGATTTGAGTCCAGACCTAAAAGATTCATATATGCAGGCCTTTTGTTTTACAATTCATTCCAGGGACCAAGGCCATGTTAATAAAAACAGAGAAAGGGAACAATGTCATGAGTCTAATTAAGTTTGTGCAATTAACATAGATCATTTCCTTGTATCCTTACAACAACCTGTGAGATAAAACATGTTATCTCCATTTTACAGCTGAGAAGACTGAGGTTGAGAGAAATGAAGAGATTTGTGTTGGAGAAGTAAAATTACAGCTAATAAGAGACAGACTCGCAATTCAAAGGAGCGGGTAGGGAGGAGGGAGGAACAGTGCAGACACGGAGAACAGAGAGGCTTCTTGGCTGTCTCTCTGTAGCTCATGAGGCCAGAATTATCACATTGTGGGAAGGCCAGTGTGATTACAATGTCCATGCCTATTCCACAATAATTGTACCTGTCCATACTTATTCTTGGTATGAGGTAAATGCCTCTCACCAATCAGGCCTGCCTCATCATCTCCTAGACCCATGGCTTGACCTCCTGCCCACCTTCTCCTTAGAGCCCCAACAAATTGCTTCTCCTTGGACAAAACGAGAACTCCACCTACCATTTTTCTGCAGAATACTGGTCTGGGCAGCCTTAAGTGAACTGACCCAGCCCTGCTGCCTCCCATTAACCAGCCAAGCTAGGTGAGTTTCCAGCTAACCTCCACAGATTCATCTTCTATCACCCCAGGCTTCTCTGATGAAGCTGACTCAGGATCTCAACACCTTCCATAGTAAACCAAAGAGTTCCAAATCAGGGTAATCAAATGGGGCTGCACATTAAAATCACCTGCAGAACCTGAAAGATTGTGATGCCCTGGTAACACCCCAGACTCATATATCAGAGCCTCAGGGGATGGTACCCAAGCATCCATGATAGTTAAAGCTCTCCCAAGTGATTCCAATGTACAGCCAAGATTGAGAACCACTGTTAAGGCATCTTCTTCAAGCTCCAGCAGCCGCACTCACACAGTGGCTTCCACATTTTAGCGTTTATAGGAGCTTCTTGGAGCATTTCGTAAGATTCAGATTCCTGGGGGCCCAGAAGTCTGCATTCTTACCAGTCACTTCAAATAGTTTCACTGCAAGTAATCAGCAGACCATATTTTGGGAAATGCTGCATTAGAGACAGTACTACATGGAAGTGGGATGGGCACAGGAGGCTTCTGGCCCTTTAAGGACTGATTAAGAGGCTTCCTTTAAAGCTGTGAAGCAGAGCAGGCTAGGGATGCTTTTTTTCATCCTAGTGGATAAGGAAAGGGGGCAGGTCCTAGAATGGACTTCTCCTTTTAAGTTACCTCAGCCTCCAAATAAGTGCTATCTTGTTCCCAACCCTGGGGAGCAGGTGTAGGGTGCATGCTGCCTTGTCCCACCTGCTGTTTCTATTTGTTTTGATGCAAAGAGGCCAAGTTAGGAAACCTCATTTGGTCCAGAAGATCCTCCCAGAGGAAGCAACATAGGGCCTGCCTGCCTTTCATTTTTTTCTTGCCCTATCCTTCATGATTGTGGAGCCAGGATGCAGTTACCTGTGTGAAAGGAAAGGGAAAGAGTGACATCTCTGGGTTTGGACTAGAATGTGTTGCTGAACACCAAGCTTTTCAAGATGGTCCTCCTCAGCATTCTTAGAATTCTTCTTCTTTGGGAACTGGTACTTTTTACAGAATACAGAGGCCAAATGGCAAAGGTAGGGCAGCCCTCTACTACTCTCCTGGCTGAGTCCCCTACCTTGCCCCTGATTCGGGAGCTGCTAGAAGAAGCCCCTGAAAAGGAACAGAGGAAGACACAGATCCAAGGGCATCCCATGCAGTATATGCTGGAATTGTACCAACGTTCAGCTGATGCACGTGGGAACCCTAGGGAGAACCGCACAATTGGGGCCACCATGGTGAGGCTGGTAAGGCCCTTGGCCAATGTAGCAAGACCTCTCAGAGGTGAGTTATTATACCATACTGTCCTGGAGGGGAAGGAAATGAGGGAGAGTTTAGAGAAAGGAGGATCTGTGAGTTGACTGTCAGGTTTCATTGCCTGATAGGCAGGTTGTTTTCTCAGGTTTGGTTTTCAAAGAATTGAAAACTTGGGAAAATCTGGCTCCAATCCTCCTACCCTTTAGGGGCCCAACTCAAGAACAGATTGTGCTGGGGAATCTCTCCCAGGCCCCAGAGCAACTAAGTGATATGTCAACTCCTATCTTTCAAAGAAATATGTGCTGCTTGTTATATCACTGAAAACTGTAATTGAGGAATACCCATATACATTCTTGTGGAGGGCACATGTTTTATTCTTAGAAGACAAAGAGTACAGAATTCTGAGTTGGGGAAATTTACAAAGCCTCAGAAAGGACATCCTTAAGGACAGCCACTATCATTAGATGTCATGAAGCAATTAACCTAATTTTTAAAGATAAAAAATTAAGCACAGAGAGGTTAAATAACTTGAAAAGGTCACAAGGACAGTGGGTGGCAGAGACAAGGATTTGAGCTCAAGTCCGTTTGATTCTAAAGTCTGTTAGTAATTTCTCAGGTGTTTAAATGTTGTACCCCAATATCCTTGTACACCAGTTTTTCAATTTAGACCATGGTGCTACATTGGATTTTGGGTACCAAATGTATTTTGGAATTGCCTGTGTTCCCATTGTGCTTAATTGTGCTTTAAACATCTTCACTAGACACTGTTCCAGAACAGCAGTGGGCTCCCAAAAGGCAGGGCTCTCTAGGGAATGTGGATAGTCATCAGCTTCTAGGGAACCTTGGGAATCTGATAAGATCAATCTTGGGTCTTTGCTAGTCTCAGGTGATGACAGGATTTACACTCCCTCCTCCAATCAAAACAACAAACATACCCCTAGCTAACCTTTACTGTGAGCTTACCACACAGTAATGTTGCCAGGCACTGGGCAAAATGCAAAAATTATCTCCCTTAATCCTCGGTACTATCATATGGGGTAGATACTATTAACATACCCATTTTATAGGTAAAGAAACTGAGACTTAGGGTAACTTACTCAATGTAACACAGCTAGTAATTGGTAGAACTAGTGTGAAGCCAAGGCTTTCAGGCTCCAGAGCTTATGCTTTTAATCACTCTGCTGTGCTGATTCCACAACAGATATTAAGTGAGCACCAGGCACTGTGTTCGGGTTGGGTATAAAGAGGCAAATAACTGCCTCCATCACCTCTGGGTCACATAGTGGTGTTATAGCATAATAAATGATTTGAAAAAGATAAGCAGAAGGGCTCCCAGGACCCCAAAGAAGAAATGCGTCACTGCTTAAAGCAAAGAAAGGGAAGCAGGGAGATAGTCAGAAAGACCTCATTGAGGAGGTGGTGTTTAAGCTGGAACTTGGAGAGGGAGTAAGGAGACTATGAATAGAGACAGGGAAGTACATTCTGATTAAGGAAAAGGAAAATAGCTTGGTGAGTGGGGACTCACTCAACAAATATTTATTCTGCACCTACTAGTGATAGGCACTTGTCAAGGTGCCAGCATACAGATGTGATCAAGATAAGCATGGTTCTCATGGGTGAGACAAATAAGTAAATACTGAAATTGCAAATTGTGGTAAGTGCTATCAAAAAATGAAACAAGTTGTTTTGGTAAAGAATAGCAAAGAAATCCTCCCTTTAGATGGGGTTGTCAGGGAAGGCATCTTTGAAGTGGTGACATTTGAGCTGAGATTTGTAAAATAAGAAGCTAGGCACGAGAAGAGTAGACAGAAGTCTGATTTAGGCCAAGGAAACAACATGTGCAAACTCCTATAGAGTGTGGAAGCACACTTGAAAAGAACAGAAGGAAGATGAGTATGGCTAGAGCCCAGTGAGCCTTGTGGAGAGTGGCAGAATATGAGACTCATGAGAGACATGGACTTGAAGTCCATTCTAAAGGCTCTAGAGTTCATTCTTTAGTTCAGCAGAAATCAAGTCATACAGATGATGTGAGGCCTAAAAGCAGGATGCTTAGAAATAGGCCAATATCCTGGCCTGACTTTAGGACATACTAGCATCTAAGGATTCTGGAAAAAATCTAAAAATGGATGACTAGAGAGCAAAGCCTGATTTGTTCCATCAAGAGATGGCCCAGCTGAATCGATCTTGCTGGGAGAGCTAGGCCAGGTTCAATCACACAGGATGTGAGTCAGCCATTTCCCTGAAAAGTTCTTAGCCCACCCTTCTGACTCTGACCCTTAGCAACCCCACCCTGCTTCAGGAAATATATGATGTCAGAGTCTGAAAGGAAAGGGCAGTGTTCTTCGCCAGACAGCCTACTAGATAAAGGTTGTATTGGATTCCTTTTCAGGCAGGGTGGGACAGGTATATGGGTGGACGTCTTGGAAACATGGTAGGATGGGAGTTTGGAGTAACTTGCAAAAGCAAATACAAGCCTGGCTTTGGCCTTGTGTGAATGATGTCCAGTGCCCCAAACTTAAGGGTTTATTAAGCATTAGTTGGAGCCTGAACTTTTAAAAAATACCCTAATACATGAAGACATTAAAGAGCTTCTATGTTAAAGGTTTTAGGCCTACAAAAGAATTCCAGGCTTATGGATTCCCTGCAGAAGGAAGGTTAGGTGAGTAATATGTAAATTAACATGCAAATGCTTAGTGATAAAATCTTTGAAGACTAAAGAAGTCTCTTCCTTATGATGTCTGGTTTTTGTAACCTTTGCTCTTGACCTTTGCCAGGAGGGGATGCAGAAGTTCAGAGCACTGCAGTAACCATCTTCCAACACGTTTGGCCACCAGGTGTCAGCATTATGGTTTAGATTAAAACTCTTAATCACTAGGAGGCATGCAAACAAAATATTTATATAACCAAGGTCTTGTTGAAAATGTTTTTTAGAGGAATGGTGGTACAATGAATGAGGTAAAGGAAGAATTATTTCTGGTAATAAATAGAAAAAGAAGAGACTGAGGGCTAAGGCCCAAGAAGGAATTCTTAAAGTAGAAGGCAGAAATGGTAAAATAGCTGCCCCAGCTAGCTGTGGATAGACGAAATTATTCTGTGGCATCTTGACCCTGGATTTGTAGTGATGGCAGGTCCTAGCCCCCAGTATTGGAGTGTCACCCCAAAGCTGCATCTGTATAGTGATATGACTCGAGGACTGCTTCTTAATTCATGTATTTCTCAACAATCCTCTTAATTGGTCACCTTTATTTTTTTTCTTTGCCACTTCTCCCATCAAGAGATGGAATTTATTTATTTTTAAAGTATATTTTATTGATTATGCTATTACAGTTGTCCCATGTTTTCTCCCCTTTATTCCCTGCTTTCCTGAATGCCCCCTCCACCAGCATTCCCCACACTTAGTTCATGTCCACGGGTCGTACATATAAGTTCTTTAGTTTCTGCCTTTCCTAAACCATTCTTAACCTCCCCCTGTCTATTTTGTACCTACCATTTATGCTTCTTATTCCCTGTACATTTTCCCCCATTCTCCCCC